>JAJHSJ010001268.1:0-34855 GCA_021015155.1 Magnolia officinalis
GAGCGCGTATCATATATTACGCGATCCTTGGATTGCGCGCAGTATCTCCATGATCTCCAAATCTCTCTGATTGAGGGAATCGTGCCTTGATTATCAGAACATGACCATTCAATGGCTGAGTATAAATACACAAGGACGCCATTGCTACAAGTATGCAACATCTCACACTCTCCCTCTATCTTTCCAACTTAGACCTCGATTCCCTTGACCTGACTTAGGCATCGGAGGGTCCCCCGGCCTAGCCAGGGTCTCCTTTGCTCACCTTTTGAGTGCAGGACTAGAGGCCATTCGAGGAGCGGAGGGTCTTCCAGATTTTGACATCAACAGTAGTCTTTGGAAAAAAATTTTGAATGATAATATTATTATTATTATTATTCTTTTTTCTTTTTCTCTCAAGTCTTCTGTTGGGTTATTTTAACATTCTAAGTCGTTTTAGCAAAATTTTCAACGACAGTATTATTATTATTTTTTCTTTTTCTTTTCTCCTAATTCTTCTATTTCTGGGCTGCTAATGTAAGGGTTAGGATCTTCCAATTGGTGAGAGTTTTTGGGTATCCTCTATAGCCATGAAGCCTGTTGTATGAAAAGTTTGTATCAGTGATCCATGGGCCCCACATGCAATGAGTGGGTGCGTTTAACAGTTGTTGTGAACCCACAACTCCCCCCTTACCCGTCACGGCTTACTTATGCTACCAACAAAGATCAGATTCATGCATCCAGTGGGCCCTACGGTACATTAGTAGGGCTGAAAGTCGGGCGGGTTGGGTTAGGTAAGGTAGGTGCTCAACCCTAGCCTAACCCAAGGTTACTATACCTCAACCCTAACCCAACCCAACCCATGCCCAACTTTGGGTTGGAGATTCTCAACCGAAGCCCAACCCAAGCGGGCTCGGTCGGGTTAGTCGAGTTGATACATGCTAATATTTTTGTTATTACATTAGTCTATCATATTTCAATACATGTCTTATTTTTTGTACATGATTATATATATATATATATATATTATATATATATATATATATTATATATATATATATATATATATATATATATATATATATATATATATATAAGACAACCTACTCATTTAACACTCAACTCAGCATATCAAATTTCAAGTATTATCAATATCAACAATATTCATTTTTCAAATATATCATAAGTAAGAAAAAACACAATAGAAACTATAAGGACAAGAACACCTACCTCCAAAAAATAGAAGATCTGTATATGATTACTTTTGGAATCCAATAGTGGATGGCTCACATAAGAGACATATTGAAAATAAGTCATCAATATTCTAATCATGTGCATTTTATATTTCATGATATGATTACCAAAAAAAACAAAATCTTTACATGTGTTGAGCGCATATGCTGATCATGACCCTAAAAAATATTAAAATAATTTCAAATGCAGGGAAAAAAAGGAAAATAAAAAATAAAAAATCAAACCAACCTTTGTATGATGCAGAGAGAGAGAGAGAGAGAGAGAGAGAGAGAGAGAGAGAGAGAGAGAGAGAGAGAGAGAGAGAGAGTTATAGATTGATGGTGATACATAGTTACATACCTTGTGAGATGTTCTCTTTCTCGATCTCTCTCTGGTGCAAATGAGCTCTTTGACTCCCTCTCTCACTCATACGCCTGAATTTCTCTCTATAGAATAGTTTGTCTATTACACACCATGACTTTTAGCATGTAAAACTTCTTGGGGGCCCACAATGATTTAAGTTTTACATCCACACTGTCCATCAATTTTACATATCATTATTGAGCATGAGCCCCAACATGAGACACATCCAAATTAAGCTTAAGTGGACCACACCACATAAAGCAATAGGGATTAAATGACTACCGTTGAAAACTTTTTAGGGCCATAGAAGACTTTGATCAACCTGATATTTGTATTTTAACTTATTCCAGGTGTGTGTGATATTATGAACAGGTCAGATAGAAAATTAGCATTAAGCTTGGCCTTATGAAAGTTTCAACTATAGTTTGTTCAATCCATATTGCTTTTTGTGGTATGATCCACTTAAGCTTTGAATGTGCCTCGTTTTTGAGGTCATGCTCTATAATGATCCATAAAAATTGATGGATGGTATGGATGTAAAACATAAATCATTGTGGGGCCAAAGAACTACCACAAGTTAAAAGTCATGAGGTGGATCACGCAATCATGATAGAAGTTATGTAGTGGGAAGCGATCCGCTACTCAACATCTAGCGGTTGGTGTTCTGTGAACCCCAACATGATGTATGTGTCTCATCCATGCCATCCATCCATTTTTCCAGATAAATTTATGCTATCGGCCAAAACTAAGGTAGATCAAAATCTCATATGGGGCCACACAGTGTTGATTGAACTCCCACCATTAAATCTTAGTATTTTCTTAGGGCTACAAAAGTTTTGGATCCAGCCAATATTTGTTTTTTGCCTTCATCCTGACCTGTGTGACCTAATCTACAGGTTTGATGTCAAATAAAAATTATCGTGGGCCCCAGGAGGTTTTTAATGGTAGATCTTCAATCACTACTATTTTCCCATGGTGTGGTCCACTTGAGATTTTGATCTGCCTTGATTTTGGGTTGATGCCATAAAATCATCTGGAAAAATGGATAGACGACATGGATGAGACACATACATCATGTTGGGGTCCATATAGCATCGACCATGGCCATTATGAGTAGCCCATCTATTTCCGCTGTTGTTGAGCATGCAAACAGATGTAGAATTCCCGATGAAAGACTGCTGGAGGAAGTTATGTACAAGGATTCTGCATGGGGCTTACTGCCATGTTTATTAGAAATCAAACCCATCCATCCGTTTTTCGAGCTTATTTTAGGGCATGTGACCAAAAGTAAGATGGATCCAAAACTCAAATGGGCCACACGAGAGGAAATAGTGGAGATTAGTGACCACCGTTGAAATATTTATATGGCTATAAAAGTTTTGTAAGTCTAAGTTTTTAGTGTTTTTACTAATCCTAGTAAAAATGACCTTATAAACGGTTTGGATGACATATAAACATCAAGGTAGAGCCCAGAGAGGTTTCAATGGTAGGAATTCCTTTTCCCACTGTTTCATCTTGTATGGCCCTGTTGAGTTTTGGAGCCTCCTTATTTTTGGTTCAATGTCCTAAAATGAGCTAGAAAAATGAGTGGATGGGTTGGATTTCTCAAATACATCACGGTGGACCCCACATTGCATCCTTGCACAGGATCTTTGTGTGAAAGGCTTTAGCACGTTATCCATGGGAATTTGCATCCCAAGCAATCAGGAGAGAAAAATCAGGCGCATGAGAGAGAAAAATCTGACGCAACATTGGAGAGAGAAATCCTTCATTGAAAATGGATGCCATTGATTTATTATATATTTACATTATAATTATCAGGTTCGGGTTAGGTCGGGCAACCCTAGACTTCAACCCGAGCCCTACCAAAATTCTATCGGGTTGGTGTTTCTACGGCCCAAGCCCGAGACCGAACCTGACATATCCTGCCCGAGCCCAACCCAACGTCGGGTTGGTCCCAGGTCGGTCAGGTTGAACCCGCCCGACTTTGAGCCCTATACATTAGGCACTGAGGAAAAATTGCAAAGATTTTCCTATCCATCGAGGCATGAATGTGGTTGGACTTTGGTTGAAAAATATTTTTGCAAGCATATTGTTGATGTCTTAAATTTGTGAGCAACAAGGTCTATTGATGCTATTGATATACTGGTCAATGTTATCGAGCAAAGGTCGATGGCATCTACAGATGCTCGATCCTATTAAGAATATTCAAAAAATTTCAGGTTGGTTGCTAGAATATTTTAGTGTTGCTACTTGATTTCAACAAAGTAAATTCAATGACATCGATGGTCGTCAATGACATCAAAGGTCCCATCGAAGATGCACGCAGAATTGCGTAAGTGCGGAATTTATTTCGTATTTCGGTTGTAACACTATATATATCAAGTGTAATCAGAATTTGAGATAGAGAAATGTGTATTAAGGCTTTCTAAATCGTTCCTAAGCGTTCAAGGGTATAGTTAGGGCTAGAGCTGTACACGAGTCGAGCTTAGCACATCTCGACTCGGCTCGGCTCAGTCCTCGACCTTGATAGGCCAGCTCGGATCGGTTCGGTCAGCGGCTCAGGCCAATTCGAGCTAAGATTGAGCCTGTGCGGCATTTTCTCAAACATGTGGAGTGCACATTCAATTTCTCATTGTATGTAAAACAACAACAACAGTTTACAAGTATTTCACATCAAACACTTAATAGGCAACATCAAAATCGAGATAAAAGGTATTTGTTTCATATCCATACCTTCATCGCACCAGCCGAACTCCGACACTTTCGTTGAGTCATTTCATCAAACACTTGATGAGCAACATCAATATCAAAATAACTGACTAGTCACTGAATGGTTCAATCCGATTCGATTCGAGTTGGGGTTTGATCCGAGTTGAGTCGAGCTCAGGCAAGTTCAACTTGGTTTAAAATTTTTTTGAGCTCAAAAAATCAGCTTAACTCGGCTCGAACTCAATTTTGAATCGAGATTTTTTTTAGTCGAGTCGAGCGAGCTAACCGAGCTAACTCGGTTCATGTACATCTCTAGTTAGGGCTTGTGGAGTAGATTTAGACTTGTTTGAATCGGTAAAGCTCCATCTCTTGTAATTTTTTTTATAGTGCATTACTTTTCACTTTGCGCAGTGGTTTTTTTTTTCAAAAAGGGTTTTTTCATATAAAATTCCAATTGTTCTTGTTTAGACTTGGTTTTCAATTGCATGTACTTTGTTTGATTCATCTCTGATTATTTCGATCATTATTTCCGCAATTTTTAACAGATGGTTTTAGAAATAACGCTAGGAGCATATCGATCTGAAAGCAACGTATCAATGGCATTTTACCCAAAGTTCGATGTAGAAAAATACTCTGGTAAAATAAATTTGAATTATGGAAAGTAAGATAAATGGTATCTTAGTTTAGCAAGGATTAGATGAAGTTCTCCTTGAAAAGTGACCAGAATCTATGGCAGAAGATGAATGGAACAAGATGGATAAGAAAGCTAGAACTACTATCCAATTGTGGTTAATGAATGAGGTCTGCTATAAAGCTTCAGTTGTTCAATGTGAAGAAATCTCTTGAAAATCACTTGTACTTAAAGCTTCAGTTTTAAATATGAAGATGGCAGATGGGGCTGACGTTGAAGCTCACATTAGTAACTTTAACGGTTGATTTGCACATTGTTGGACATGGATGAAACCATGAAGGATGAGAATCGGGCATGCATTCTATTGAATTCTCTCCTAACTTCGTATGAGTCATTCAAGGACTCTTTGTACACAGGTAGAAAGATCATTATGTTGAGACTTTTATTTCAGCTCTTCAGTCAAGGCGATGAGAAAGAAAAACGATGACGTGGTGCTTCTACAAATGCATCGGTTACGAGGGGAGAAATTTTAAGCGGGACAATAGATCTTCGCGATTGAGGTCCAAATCTAAGGGTAAGGGCAAAGGCTAGTTAAAGTGTTGAAATCGTGACATGTTAGGGCACATGAAGAAGGATTATCAGAATCCTAAGTCAAGAAAGGAGAATTCAGATAGTTCTTTCAGGAATCCAATATTGCAGAATCTAGTGAGGAATGAATAGTAGTGACGTGCTGATCGCATCAAAATCTGGGTATTTCGACGAAGAATGGATTTTGTGATGCGGGGGCTTCATACTACATGAATCTTAATAATCGAAGTTGGTTCACAAGTTATAGTTAGTGTGATGGTGGTCAAGTGTTTATTGCAATGATAATGCCTGTAAAGTGATAGGCATTGTATTGGTGCACATCAAGATGTTTGATGGTATTGAGCGTATCTTGACTGAAGTGAGACACGTTCTTGATTTGAGGAAGAGTCTAGTATCTTTAAAAGCACTTGAAGCGCTTTTGTGCAAATTCACCGAGTTTGATCATGTCCTTAAAGTTTTAAGGGGACACTTGTAATCATGAAGGCACAGAGGAATGAAAACATTAACAAGTTGATCAGGAGTACTTTATTGGGTGGAGCTGCCGTGTCTGTCACGGATTTCACGCTTGCACGTATATGACATGCATGCTTAGGTCACATGAGCGAGCGGGGCATGAAGGTACTTTCTGACTGATGTTTAATTCCAGTTTTTAAAACCATTGATTTTAGTATATGAGAGAATTTTATATTTGGTAAATAGTCAATGTTGTCTTTTAAGTCTGGGAAACATGTTTGTAAGGGATTCTAGATTATGTGCATTCTGATGTATGTTGGCCGGTGCCCATGGTTTCTAATAGAGTCATCATAGTTTGTTACGTTCATTAATGACTATTCCCGAAAAGTTTGTATTTATTTTTATGAAAAATAAATCAGATGTTTTTCACCAACTTCAAATAGTGAAAGGTGATAGTTGAAAAATAGTCAGGGAAAAGGTTGTGTTAAGGACGTATAACGGTGAGGAATTCACTTCTTGAGAATTCAATCGGCATTGTAAAAATAAAGGGATTGCAAGGCACAATGTAGTGTGCCACACACCAAAGCAAAATTGGTTTGGCTGAGTGAATGAATCAGATTCTCTTAGAGAGGGCTCATTGCATGATTAGTAACTTGGGGTGACAAGGAATTATGGACTAAAGTCGTTAACATGACTTGTTACTTGGTGAATTGGTCCCCTTCTATGAGTATTGAATATAAAATTCCAGAAGAAGTGTGGAGTGGTTAGCAGGTAGACTACTCGGGACTACATGTATATAGTTGTGATGCTTACTCTCATGTACCATCAGTTGAGAGAAATAAGTCAGATTAAAGGGCTAAAAAGTACATCTTTGTCGGCTATGGTGGTGGTGTGAAGGAGTACATATTATATGATCGGGTCACACAAAAAATTATCCTTAGTTGCGACATCAAATTCGATCAAAGATACTTATTCCGTAAGGATTAGCACAAAGAAGTCGAGAAGTTAGTTGTGGATGTCCAGTTGGACAAAGATGAAACATAGGCTGACACTAAGACACAACTAGAGGTATAGGAGTAGGTGGAGTAGTCACCTGTGAGAAAGAATCCGCCTAGGGATCGTAAGTCACCGGTGAGATATATGGATGACTCAAATATCGCATTTGCCCTTATTATGGATGATGGGATCCGTATACTTTCCAAGATGCTCTTGATGAGGCAGATGAAGAAAGTGTAAAGTAGTGATTAATATAATGATGAGATGAACTTATTGTACAAGAATGAGACATGGGAGTTTGTGGAACTTCCCGTCGTTCGTAAAGTCATCGGGTGCAGGTGAATCTTTAAGAAGAAACATGATAGGTATAAGCAAGGTTAGTAGCGAAGGGATAGGCTTAGAGAGAAGATGTAGACTTCATTTAGGGCCTGTTTGGCCAGGTGGATTGGAAGGGATTGGATGTATTGGAAGGGATTAAAGTTAAATCTTGGGATTGGCCGGGCATGCCAAACAAACTAGGTGATCTGATCTCAGGATATAGCAATCCCATGGATCTTAAGACAATCCACTGACAACACCATCATTACCTTAAATCCCATCCAATCCATCCTAATCCGTTCAAATTTTCTTGGGACTGTTTGTGTCGAGGATTGGAAGGGATGGAAGGTTTAATCCCGGGATTGGCCCGGCGTGCCAAACAGACTTAATATAGCAATCCCGGGATATAGCAATCCCTTAGATCTTGCACCAATCCACTGACGCAACCATCATTACCTTGAAATCCATGCCATGCACCCTAATACCATTCAATCCCTTCCAATCTACCCGCCCAAACACGCCCTTAGATATTTGCGTCGATAGTAAAGCAAGTGTCTATCAGATTCGTATTGGCGTTGGTTGCCCAATACATCTCAATTTGGAACAGATGGAAGTGAAGACTGTCTTCCTGCATGAAAATTGGAAAAAGATTTACGTGAAGCAACCAGAAGGTTTCGAAATACAAGGGTTGAGAACAAGGTTTGTATATTGAAGAGGTCATTATATGGCCTAAAACAGTCGCATATGCAGTGATACAAGAAATTTGATTCTTTCATGATGAGTCAGAGGTTTAACAAGAATGAGTATGATCATTGTGTTTATTACAAGACACTAAGTGATGGGACATTCATTATCTTGGTTTTGTACGTTGATGACATGTTTATCGCCAGTCATAACATGTCTGATATCGACATACTGAAGACTCAACTATTAGAAACATTCGAGATGAAAGATCTAGGAGCTGCAAAGAGGGTTATCGGCATTGACATATATAGAGATAGGAAAAGGAACGGCTATGATTATCTCAGGCTGAATGCCTTAAAAGGTATTAATGAAGTATGAGATGGACAAGGCAAAGCTAGTCAGCGTTCTCCACATGGCTCATTTTAAGTTATCTTCAGAACAATGTTTAAAAAGCTGATGAAGAAAAGTAGGATATGTCTCGTGTGTCTTATTTGAGTGTATTTGATAGCATGATTTATGCTATGATCTGTACAAGACCAGATATTTTACACATGTAGTGGATGTTGTTAACAGATACATGTCTAACCCGATAAGCAACACTGGGAGGAAGTGAAAGGGTTACTTCTGATATATATTCGAGGTACACAAGTCTATATCTTAACATTTGAAAATTATGGGACAGGTTAGTAGACTACGTAGATTTTGATTACACAGCAATGTGGACAATAGAAGGTTGACTTCTGGTTACTCATTTGTACTAACGGGTGGAGCTATCAGTTAGATGTTGAAGCTTCAGTCTGTGGTAGCTCTTTCCACAACTGAAATTGAGTATATGGCAGTGACAGAAGCGTTAAAGAAAGGTGTTTGGTTGAGAGGAATGATAAATCAATTGGGGCATCAACAGGAGACCATACCCGGTTAATTGCGTTAGCAAAAATGTGATCAATTTGGTAAATTCTTTTTATTTATCACTTACGTACTAAACATATACACTGATTGTGTCACCGTTTTATCTGATAGGTGCTTGAGGAAGGAGCATGACTTTAGAGAAGATTTACACAAGCATGAATCTGGTTGATATGCTTACTAAGGTGGTTCTCATAGAGAAGTTCAAGTTTTGTGTAACTTCTTTAAGCTTAGCGAATGTGTAAATGGATGATGGATTATACATAAGAAGTGATGGTGGAGCTATGATGGAAGGCAAATTAGAGATAGTAATTGATAGGAGATATAATGAATGGAGATTAAAGATATGGTGGATATTATGTTAATGTCTTAAATCTGTCAATAGGGTCTGTTGATGCCATCAACAAACCATCGATGCCATCGAGCAGAGGTCGATGCCTTCAATAAATGCTTAATCCCATTAAGAAATCTAGAAAATTTCATGTTGGTTGCTGAACATTTTAGTGTTGCTACTCGATGTCATCGAAGTAAGTTCAACAACATCGAGGATCGTCAATGGCATTGAAGGTTCCATCGTAGATGTGTGTGGAATTACATTAGTACGGAATTTGTTTCCTATTCTTGTTGTAACACTATATACATCAACTGTAATCGGGATTTGAGATAGAGGTATATTAGAGCTTTCTAAATCGTTCCTAAGGGTTTAAGGGCATAACTAGAGCTTGTGAAGTAGATTCGAGGCTTGTTCGAATCGGTAAGGCTCTGTCTCTTATAATTTCTGCTTTCATAGTGCATTACTCATCGCTTTGTTTCTTTTTTTTTTTTTTTTTTTTAAAAAGTTTTTCCACATAAAATTTGAATTGTTCTTATTTCAACTTGGTAGTGTGATTGTGTACTTTGCTTGATTAGTCTCCGAGTGTCACTGTGATTTCCAATAAAGACATGATAGGCTCCCTATTTTTTGGGTGGGAGCCCGAAAGCCTATCTAGTCCATGTAAAGTTCATTTCTGATTGAATATAATCTATTTCATTTAAAAAAAAAAAACAAACAAACAAACTTCTGCCGTGCAATTCCAGCACCCATTTTTGACTTATTGGCCACCATCAAATGAAACAATTTAGAAAGACAATTACATTGGGACCCATGATTGGAACCTTCCCATTGATGTGCATGAATGAATCCATTATCTAATAATTCCACAGCACATGAGAATGGATTTTTTAAAAAAAATAAATTTTTTTTTTTAATACTTTACAAGGGGCGGCTAGTTAGTGCGTATAGGGGTCTCCAACTCGTCCTTTCATCAACTTCATCCTATGGGCTGAAACCAACGTTTAGGAACCATCGTGTCAGATGGAGACAAGGGTATTGACTCTAAATCCTTCTTTAGATGGTATGTCCAAACATGCCCTTAGCCCACCACAAACCAAGCTTCGGACTCAATGTACTAATGGGGCCCACCAAATAATTGATTGTCATCATCTCATACAATAGCTTAAAAATTGGAAAAAAAAAAAAAAAAAAAAGACCTTTGCTCGACTAGATTTCATCAGGGCTTAAGAAAAACTCAATCGGGACACGACTCAGTCAAAAATTGAGAAAAACCCAGCTGAACTTGAAGAAACTCGTGAAAACTTGACAAAATTAATCTTGAAAAAAAAAAAAAAAAACAAGTGATCATCATGGTGTGTAGAGCTTGGCATCTGGTCGATTTGGACCAAGTTAGGGCTGACCGACTGGATCCAGTTTTGAAATAGACCTGACCAGAACTCGTCCCAACTCAGTACCGAGTCCAGCATACCTGACCCGATCCGAGTCCAGGTCTGGCCTGGACTAATCTGGACCGAGTCCGATCCAGTCACAGGTACCAAGTCGGGTCGGGTGAAGCGGGTATCCACGGTCTGAAATCACAACTCGAAACCTAGGTGCACATGCCGAAATTGCAGCCTCTCTATTAACTACACGGTATCTCAGATATGAAATGTCAAATATGGAGTTACACACACACACACACACACACACACACACACACACGAGTCGGGTTTTGGATCCAGTCGAGTCAGTACCGAGTTGGATTTCGGGTTGAGTCGAGTCGAGTTACTAGGTGATCTAAACTCGGCTCAATTTGAGTTCGGATTGGGCGAAGTCTACTTGATTCGGATTGACTCACCCACTTGGTTCGGATCGAGTCGGGTCTGAATGACTTGGACGAGTCGAGTCATCCTGTGCCCAGCTCTAATGGTGTGGCCCACTGTTTGCACTGGATTGTATATTTTATCTGTGTTGATCCATTGATGGGAAAGAAATGGTTGTATTGAAAGTTCACATACAGCCTAAATTTCAATCAGTGCACTATTTAACATCAAAGGAATATAGTTACACTGAAACAAAGGCCTATTTGATCACATACATCTTGTTGTAGCTTGCCATAGAATGAAAATACAAATGAAATATGATAAGAAAAGAGCAAGGCATTACAATGACATGATAAGATCAACCAAACTCTGTAATGACTCGTATGAAGAACCTCCTTTTGCCATACAACGCATTGCATTTTCCTTCAGAGCACTTACCCTCTCTCTCATCTCCTTCCCTTCAATCTCCACCATCAATCTTCTTATGGCCCACTCTATCTCACTTCTATCGAACCCATTCTCAAGTTGTATTCCCACCTTCCAAACATGGCTCACATACCTAGCATTCAAATTTTGGTCCCATAAATAAGGGGAACATAACATGGGGACCCCTTCACATATGCCCTCCAACGTAGAATTCCAACCATTGTGTGTCCAATAACCTCCCACTGATGGGTGGGCCAGCACTTCTTGTTGTGGGGCCCACTTAACGATATGGCCCCTCTCCTGTGTCTTCTCTTCAAACCCTTCTGGTAGTTTGACCAAATCATGGCCGTGGATGGAGCCAGGCCGGAGAACCCACAAGAAGGGCTGGTCACTATTGGCTAACCCCCAGGCTATCTCCACCACATCTTTTTCATTAAAGGAACCTGAGCTCCCGAAGCTGATGTAAATCACGGTCCGTGGCGTCTGCTTGTCCAGCCATGCCATGCAACTGTAGTCTTCTGTTAGTATGCTGTTTGATGATCCCGGTGAGAATTTATAGAGTGGGCCCACTTCAAACAATGGCATGGGATGAATATCTTGTCTAATTTTTGCCAACTCAGTTGATTCAAGACCATCAAATGTGTTCATGATGTAACCCAAAGCAGACCTCATTGCATTATGACTCTTGACCCCAATATGCTCACAGGTTTCGGGATCTGCCGTGCCCATGTCCGGAATGTCCTTGATCCTAAGGGGCGGAATTTCAGGAATGAGTGTGTTTGGCTGACCATCTGGTAAAAGTAGGATTCATTAGTATGTCTATGCATTGCTTGTTTGTAGAGCTAAAATGTATTTTTGTAACCCCACTGTATGTCTTGTGAAATGTAAGGAAGTTTGACAGTGGGGCCCACCAAATGAATGTTCATAATCGCTAAAGGGTCCCAACAAAAGTTCCCGTCATGTTATTTGTTGGATTTTTCTTCATAAAGAATAAATCATATGTTTCCTTGTATTTCATTTTTCTAATAGGCTTTATATGGGTTGGAAATGGGCCAAACTGAGTTGGGGGGATGGGCTAGATACTTGACCCATGTACTCGTCCTATTCAACTCGGACTCAGTTCAATTGAGTCCATTCTGGCTTGGGATAACGAGTAACCCTCCTCCGACTCAGGTGAGTCGTGACTCAAATCGAGACCAGATAGACTCTGGCCTATTTACATCAGTAGACCCACTCAAGGAAAATTTTCAAGTTATGGTCTCTCATCACGGACGCAGATTTCCTGCTAAAGGCTTTTGCAGGAAGTTCGTGCACTGGGATACTACGTGGGATTCAATATGATTTTTCAGATCATATTAGGGCATGAGACCAAAAATCGGGTGGATCCAAAACTTAAGTGGGCCGCATGAGAGGAAACAGTGGACATTCAGCGACCACCGTTTAAACATTTGTATGGCCAGAAAAGTTTTGAATAAGGCTGATAGTTTTGTGTTTTCACTTCATTCTAGTGGGAATGAACTTATAAACAGTTTGGATGGCATGTAAACATCAAGATGGAATCAGGGAGGTTTCAACGGTGGAAAACTCATTCTCCAGTTTTTCTTCTCGTCTGGCTGGCGGCCTTAGATCCACCTGATTTTTTTATGAAAAAACGTCTGGCTGGCGGCCTTAGATCCACCTGATTTTTTATGAAAAAACGTCTGGCTGGCGCCCTTAGATCCACCTGATTTTTTATGAAAAAATGGACACACACACATATATGCGCTCACCTACGCAGTTTCTCATTCTTACACGAGCACCCAATGCGCACCTTTGCACACATGTCATGGGTACAGAATCTGAACGGTCCACGTGATGCGGCACTGTTTGAAACCTTACTAGTCCAAATTTCATACAAGACTCTGGTGGGCCATGGTAAAAGGAAAAAATTTCTTCCCTTGATTTGCATTCCTCTTTGCTATGGCCCATTAGAGTTTGGATCAGGTTGAAAATTCGGCCTGTAGCATTTCAAGGGATGCTGCATCATGTGGACCGTTCAGATTCTGTGCCACAATTTAAGAACTTTCTTGCCTGCGTATTAAGATCAATACGTTTCAAGAACTTCATGGGTGGAGCCAATCAAGATTTGGGAGACGCCCAAACGGGCCTCTAACATGAAGACGAACCTGAGATGGGAAAGAGTCCATTTTTCTGTAGAAGTTTCAAAGACGCCATGGTGGTGACACAAGAGGCACTGCTGGTGCCTAACAAAATTCTCGGGAGCTTCGACTGATCCGCAACGTCTTTCGTGCAGTAAAAAGCCACATCAGTGATGATGCACGTAACCGGGCCATGTGGGCCATCTGATATCAATCGAGACAAGCAATCACGGAATGGTTCTTGGCATGAGTCGTTGAGGACGTACACAGCAGATACGGGGTCTTCCGTCCATATCTTACCATCTGATAAGCCATCGGCTATAAATTCGAAGTGAAAGTTGGGGAAGTTGGATGGATTGGGAGAGTGGAAGTTTGTGTGAATTATGGTGATAAAGAATCCTTTTGAGTGTAAGAGATTGGCCAGTTGAAGCATGGGATTTACGTGGCCTTGAAATGGAAGTGGCAAGATAACCAAATGAGGGACTTTCTTGTCTTGGATTTGCAGCTCTTTCGATTCTTCCATTGATTCTGAGGAGTTGATAGGCTGCGGTGGATATGGGTCGCTGACTTTTGGGTCTCTCTGTATAGATAGGGGGAGTTATATTATACTCTGGCAGAGTATGATGTTTGATACACATGGGATGAAAAGTCAAGCACGTGGCATACATTCAGTCAAATTAAATTATTTAGTGGACCCACTGTTCATAAGTCACAGTTTGGAAATCAGACTGGTTGGATGATCCTAACCTCTGATTAGTGGACAAATTTGATTGTTGCATTAGCATAGTCGGACATTCTTAACCGCCAATTCAATAATAAGATGATCAATGAAGTGTAACTTCTTATTTTAGATACATGTTAGGGGAGATCTATTATTTGGACAGTTTAATTTGGATTACTTGTATCCATGCCCGCAATTTTTAAATGATAAAGTGATGAACAGGTTGGATGGGAAATAAAAATTATGGTGGGCCATAAGAAGGTTTCAACAGTGGGTGTCATTGTCACGTCTGCTTCTTGTGGTGTGGTCCACCCAAGCGTTCCATTTGTGTCTTTTTTGGGATCATGCTCTAAAATTGATCTATTAAAATGGATGGATGTCATAGATAAAACAAATACTTCAGGGTGGACCCCACAGAGATCCTACCGGGACCTCACGTCTCTTGCTTGGTCCTGATGGTGGGACGCAGATTGCGTTCTACCCCGCCCGTCTCCAGCTGGGAACGGGCAGGAGCTTTGAGTGGTCACTGTGATGTATGGGCCTTATCCACACCGTCCAAGACTCAAGTGGACCACACTACAGGAGGCAGTGGTGATAATGATTCTCACCGTTGAAACTTTTCTAGGTACCACCGTGAAGTTTATTTTCCACCCAACCTATTTATAAAGTTACATACACCTCGATGAAGAGAAAACACAAATATAAGCTCCATCCAAAACTTCTGTTGCCCTGAAGAAGTTTTCAACGGTTTAATCCCCATTGTGTAGTCCAAATCTGTCTTGAATCTACTTCAATTTTGGGATTGTATCCTAAAATAATACCAAAAAGTGGATGGACGGTGTGGATAAGAGCCATACATCACGGTGGCCATTTAAAGCTCCTGCCCGTTCCCAGCTGGAGACAGTGGGGTAGCACGCAATCCGCATTCGTCCTGACGAGGATAGTACCTAATTCGCGTCCGTCAGCAGTGACTAAGAATAGTAGGGATGGGACTTCCCAGCATGGTAGCAGACTCCAGTTGTCTTTCGCAAAATTTTCAAAGATTGTTTTATTATTATTTTTCTTTTTTCTTTTTCGCCCAAGCCTTCTATTTGTGGGCCACTAATGTAATGGTTACGATCCTCCAATCTGTAAAATTTTCAGGGTATCCTCCATAGACAATGGAGGCTGTTGTATAAAAAGTCTGTTTTAGTGATCCATAGGCCCCACATGCAATGAGTTGGTGCATGTGTTGGACACTTGACATGAACCCTTACCCTTCACTAAAAACAGATGGTACCAACAAAGATCAGATTCGTCCATCCAGTAGGCCCCATGGTGGATTAGGCAGCAAGGAAAATTTGCCAGGATTTGCCAATCCAGTTGGGCATGAATGTGGACTTTGGTTGATGCAGTCTCTTTGCAAGCCATCGTAGGACCATTGGGCCGTGCGGTCCCCATGATTTTTGTGAAATTGGCTGTTAATCTGGAACCACTTTTGAATTATTGGCTACCATCTAATGAAACAATTCAGAAAGAAAATTACAGTGCGACTCATGATTGGACCCTTCCTATTGAAGTGCATGAATGAACCATGCATTCCCATAGGGATGCCTGTGACAAATCAACTATAATCTATTTTGAAAGGCCATGATTCTAAAAATTAGGAAATCAAAAACTCATATGGACAATACCACAGGAAACGGTGGGGATTGAATGCCAGGCCGTGATAGAAGTTTTGTATCAGGATTATATTTATTCCTACAATTTATCTGAGTGGTAATAATTCTAATAACGGTTTAAATGGCATATAAACATCATGGTCAGCTCTAATGGTTCATCCCACTATTTGCACTGGATTGTATATTCTATTTGTGTTAATCCATTTAGGAGAATGAAATTAATGTAGAGTGGGTCGCGGACAGTTTCATGGCCAAGATGGATCAGAAAAGGCCCGGTCGACGACAAAAGTGATCCGGACCATCAGACCTTAGTTCGGGTGTATCTCACAGTCCGGAATGAGTTATCGGGCGTAAAATATATGATTTTAGGGTAGAACAAGCTACTTTAGCCAACCAACCCCGCTATGCTGGGTTGCTCAAGCCGGATTTGCGAAATACCCCTGGATCGATGGTCGTTTCCCTGTTTTAATTTCGTTTTTAATATAAATAGTAAGTTTTAGTTTGATTATAACTCTTCATCCGTCGGGCTTTAAGAGTTGCGCCCAACGTGAAAAGAGCTTAGAATAATTAGGAGAACGGTTTGGTGAAGCCAAATAGGACACTTACTATTTTTGGCCAAAAACCTTGCGCACTAGTAGACATCACGGCCGTCTATAAATAGTAAGTTTACTATTTATAGTAAGTTGCGAATTCTAAGAGTTTTAGTTGTAGTTTGCTTCTGATTTCTCTTCCATTGCTTGGTATCCCTATTTATAGGGTTGTGAACTCGTTTATTTCATTCATTAAATTAATTTTGAATTTATTAGAATTTATTTCTATTTTCTGCTTTCTTTCCTCGTGGATTCGAGAAGTCTCTGTGAGGAATCCAGAGAAGCTCCGTGGATTCGGAGTAGTTATCCTTGTGGATCGACCTCATCACGTTCATCCCCGCGTCAGAAATAGTTGTATTGAAAGTTCACATACATCCTAAATTTCAATCAGTGCACTATTTTACATCAAAGGAATATAGTTACACTAAAACAAATGCCTATTTGATCACATACGTCTTGTTGTAGCTTGCCATAGAATGAAAATACAAATGATTTTTTATTTTATTTTATTTTTATTTTTTTTAAAAAAATACAAATGAAATATGATAAGAAAAGAGGCATTACAATGACATGATAAGATCAACCAAACTCTCTAATGACTCATATGAAGAACCTCCTTTCTCTATACAATGCATTGCATTTTCCTTTAGATCACGTACTCTCTCTCTCTTATCTCCTTCCCTTCGATCTCCACCATCAATCTTATTATGGCCCAGTCTATCTCACTTGTATCGAACCTATTCTCAAGTTGTATTCCTACCTTCCAAACATGGCTCACATACCTAGCATTCAAATTTTGGTCCCATAAATAAGGAGAACATAACATAGGAACCCCTTCACATATGCTCTCCAATGTAGAATTCCAACCATTATGTGTCCAATAAACTCCCACTGATGGGTGGGCCAGCACTTCTTGTTGTGGGGCCCAGTTAACTATCCGGCTCATATCCCGTGTCTTCTCTTCGAACCCTTCCGGTAGTTCGACCGAATCATGGCCATGGATGGAGTCGGGCCGGAGAACCCACAAGAAGGGCTGGTCACTGTTGGCTAGCCCCCAGGCTATCTCCACCACAGCTTTTTTATCAAGGGAACCTGAGCTCCCGAAGCTGATGTAAATCACGATCTCTGGTGCTTGCTTGTCTAGCCATGCCATGCAACTGTAGTCTTGTGTTACTATGCTGTTTGATGATCCCGGTGAGAATTTATAGAGTGGGCCCACTTCAAACAATGGCAAGGGATGAATATCTTGTCTAATTTTTGCTAAGTCAGTTGATTCAAGACTATGATCAAATGTGTTCATGATGTAACCGAAAACGGACCTCATTGCATTGTGAGCCTTGGCCTCCATACGCTCAAAGATTTTAGGATCTGCCGTGCCAATTTCTGGAATGTCCTTGATCCTGAGGGGTGGAATTTCAAGAATAAGTGTGTTTGGATCCCTATCTGGTAAAGACGGATTCATTAGTATGTCTACTTGTTTGTAGAGTTAAATGTATTTTTGTAACCCCACTGTATGTTTTGTGAAATATGTAGGGAAGTTTCACATTGGGGCCCACCAAATGAATGTTCATGATCACTAAATGGTCCCAACAAACGTTTATTGCCTGCGTATTAAGATCAATAGGTTTCAAGAACATCATGAGGGAAGCCAATCAAAATTTGGGAGACACCCAAATGGGCCTCTAACAGGAAGACGAACCTGAGATGGAAATGAGTCCATTTTGCTGTAGAAGTTTCAAAGACGACATGGTGGTGACACAAGAGGCACTGCTGGTGCCTAACAAAATTCTCGGGAGCTTCAACTGATCCGCAACGTCTTTCATGAAGTAAAGAATCGCATCAGTGATGATGCACGTAACCGGGCCATGTGGGCCATCTGATATCAATTGGGACAAGCAATCATGGAATGGTTCTTGGCTTGAGTTGTTGAGGACGTACACAGCAGTTATGGGGTCCTCGGTCCATATCTTACCATCTGATAAGCCATCAGCTATAAATTCGAAGTGGAAGTTAGGGAAGTTGTATGGATTGGGAGAGTGGAAGTTTTTGTGACTTATGGTGATAGAGAATCCTTTGGAGTGTAGGAGATTGGCCAGTTGAAGCATGGGATTGATGTGTCCTTGAAATGGGAGTGGAAAAATAACCAAATGAGGAATTTTCTTTTCTTGGATTTGCAGGTCTTTCGATTCTTCCATTGATTTTGAGGATTTGATAGGCTGCGGTGGAATGAGTCACTGACTTTTGGGCTACGCAGGGTAAGTCTCTCCCTGTACAAATAGGGAGTTATATGATTGATACTCTGGTAGAGTATGATGTTTGATATGTAAGAACTCTATGTAGTGGGCCTTACTGATCAACGGTCTGAATTATAATGTAGTTGGACGGTTTGATTGAGTTAATCAGTGGGCCCCACTTGAGGTGATGCACTGCGCAGTCTATCTGCGCAGCACTACGTATTTGGGGTGGAATGCTATAGCCTTACGCAAGGCAATTTGAGTCGAACTAGGACACAGTGATGTGGAGCATGGGATAGAGAGTTTTGATGAGTTTCAAACTCCCTCTCCACAGATTCTATATAAGAGAGCTGGGTCTCCGATCCTACACCACGGCAGAATTTGAGTCCCATATTTTGAGTTCCAGAATCGGTGAGAAGGAGAGGAAGATCCTAAGCTCTATAGGTATTCTGGTATTCTTATGCGGCTTCCATGGCATCACATCTAGGTACGCTATCTGAACACTTGATCCCCATGTCCCATGCACAGACAGATCCGTGGGCCTATTTCGCATATAAGTTAAGTCCCACAGTTGGTATCAGAGACATCTGTGCAAAGGCATGGATGATCAGATTCATCCATTACAGATTTATTTAGTTAATTGTAATTTTTCCCTGCATTTAGAAGTCAGAGAGATTAGGGATTTCAAATTCCAAATCCCATATTGGGGATTTCAGTACTATCACCCCAAATCTAGTTAGAGTTAGGGATTTGGATTCAAAACTCCAAATCAACAAATCAGGGATTTAGGAATTCTTGAATCTGTTAATTAGGGATTCCAGTTCCAGATTCCGATTAGGGATTTTCTAAACCCAGATCCCTGAATCTAGTCAATTAGGGTTTTTTGGTCTCGAAATCCCCAAATCAGAATTAGGGATTTCGAAATCCATATCCCCAAATCCAAACCAATTTAGGGATTACCAAATCAGATCCCATATCAGCGATTAGGGATTTTATATTTGAATCCCATATTAGGTTGGGGCTTCTAGATCTTTCATCCCCGCATCTAGTCTTGAATTAGGAACTTTGTAATACCGAAATCCATTTCTGCAGCTGTGTCGCTGCCTCTGTTGAATGAGAAGGAGTAACGCGGCGGCCGAACCCTCAGATAAACCTCCCTTCCTCTATCTGGAGTCGTTGCCAGCGTCACGAGCTTTCGCCTTCATCAATGGCAGCCGCGGCCACAGTCACAGACGCTGCTTCCGATGATGTCTACAGAGATCCATTTTTGAGTATTTGAATTTTTACAATCAATGTTTCTAGAAAGAAAGAAATGGAAATACACAATCAATGTTTCTAGGAAAAAATATTGATTGCGTATTTGAAAATCACATGCCATTATAATCAGGACAATCAACGTATATTTACAACCATTAATTGAAGAATATACATTGATTGTGTATTTGAATTTTTTTAAATGCACCAACCAGAAACGATTTGAGACGACGTTCAATGATACTTTGTTAAATATGAAATTTATGACCTTTAGTAACTTGGTTAATTAAAAAGAACTACATAGTGGCTTGATCCCAATCTGACTTTTTGGACACGTAGGCAGTTGTTCATAATGTACTAGAATATCGGTGTAGGCAGCTTGATCCTAAAACCTATACTTAAACCTAAACCAAAACCTATAACCTAAATGTATTCTCAAATCCTTAAATCTAAACCTACACCTAATCCTAATCTCAACTCCTTAACCTAAACCTAAAACTTGAAAACCCAAACTGTTTTCCCGATCCCGAACCCAAACCCGATTTCCTAAACCTAAACCTTAACCTATTCTCAATTCCCTAAAGCTATAACCTATAACCTAAACCTAAACCTAAACCTAAACCTAAACCTAAAACTTAAAACCTAAATGTATTCTCAAATCCTTAAACCTAAACCTACACCTAATCCTAACCTCAACTCCTTAACCTAAACCTAAAACTTGAAAACCCAAACCTAAAGCCAATCCCGAACCCGATTTCCTAAACCTACACCTTAACCTATTCTCAATTCCCTAATGCTATAACCTATAATCTATAACCTAAACCTAACCTAAACCTATAACCTTAACCTAAATCGAAACCTAAAACCTAAATGTATTCTCAAATCCTTAAACCTAAACCTACACCTAATCCTAATCTCAATTCCTTAACCTAAACCTAAACTTGAAAATCCAAACCAAAACCTAAACCCGATCCCAAACCCGAACCCGATTTCCTAAAACTAAACCTTAGCCTATTCTCAATTCCTTAAAGCTATGACCTATAACCTATACTTAAACCTAAACCTAAACCTATAACCTAAACCTAAACCTATAACCTAAATGTATTCTCAAATCCTTAAATCTAAACCTACACCTAATCTTAATCTCAACTCCTTAACCTAAACCTAAAACTTGAAAACCCAAACTGTTTTCCCGATCCCGAACCTGAATACGATTTCCTAAACCTAAACCTTAATCTATTCTCAATTCCCTAAACCTATAACCTATAACCTAAACCTAAACGTAAACCTAAAACCTAAATGTATTCTCAAATCCTTAAACCTAAACCTACACCTAATCCTAATCTCAACTCCTTAACCTAAACCTAAAACTTGAAAACCCAAACCTAAACCTAATGTCGAACCCAAACCCGATTTCCTAAACCTACACCTTAACCTATTCTCAATTCCCTAACGCTATAACCTATAACCTAAACTTAACCTAAACCTATAACCTTAACCTAAACCTAAACCTAAAACCTAAATGTATTCTCGAATCCTTAAACCTAAACCTACAGCTAATCCTAATATCAATTCCTTAACCTAAACCTAAACTTGAAAACCCAAACCAAAACCTAAACCCGATCCCAAACCCGAACCTGATTTCCTAAACCTAAACCTTAACCTATTCTCAATTCCCTAAAGCTATAACCTATAACCTATACTTAAACCTAAACCTATAACCTAAATGTATTCTCAAATCCTTAAATCTAAACCTACACCTAATCCTAATCTCAACTCCTTAACCTAAACCTAAAACTTGAAAACCCAAACTGTTTTCCCGATCCCGAACCCGAACCCGATTTCCTAAACCTAAACCTTAACCTATCCTCAATTCCCTAAAGCTATAACCTATAACCTAAACCTAAACCTAAACCTATAACCTATAACCTAAATGTATTCTCAAACCCGTAAATCTAAACCTACACCTAATCCTAATCTCAACTCCCTAACTTAAACCTAAACTTGAAAACCCAAACCCGATTTCCTAAACCTAAACTTTAACTCTCAATTCCCTAAAGCTATAACCTATAACTTAAACCTAAACCTAAACCTAAACCTATAACCTAAATGTATTCTCAAATCCTTAAACCTAAATCTACACCTAATCATAATCTCAACTCCTTAACCTAAACCTAAAACTTAAAAACCCAAACCTAAACCCGATCCCGAACCCGGACCCAATTTCCTAAACCTAAACCTTAACCTATTTTCAATTCCCTAAACGTATAACGTAAACCTATAACCTTAACCTATAACCTAAACTCAATTCCCTAAACCTTAACTTATAACCTAAACCTAAACCTATAACCTACACTTATAACCTAAACCTAAACCTATAACCTAAACCTTAACCTATAACCTAAATTCAGTTCCCTAAACCTTAACCTATAACCTAACCTAAACCTAAACCTATAACCTACACTTATAACCTAAACCTAAACCTATAACCTAAACATAAACCTATAACCTAAATGTATTCTCAAATCCCTAAAACTAAACCTACACCTAATCCTAATCTCAACTCCCAAACCTAAACTTAAACCTAAACTTGAAAATCCAAACCTAAACCCGATCCCAAACCTGAACCCGATTTCCTAAACCTAAACCCTAACCTATAACCTAACCTAAACCTAAACCAACACTTATAACCTAAATCTGTAACCTTAACCTAAATGTAAAACCTAAACTCAAACCTAAAATGTAAATGTATTCTCAAATCCCTAAACCTAAACCTAAAACCTAAACCTATAACCTAAACCTATAACCTAAATGTATTCTCAAATCCTTAAACCTAAACCTACACCTAATCCTAATCTCAATTCCTTAACCTAAACCTAAACTTGAAAATCCAAACCAAAACCTAAACCCGATCCCAAACCCGAACCCGATTTCCTAAAACTAAACCTTAGCCTATTCTCAATTCCTTAAAGCTATGACCTATAACCTATACTTAAACCTAAACCTAACCTATAACCTAAACCTAAACCTATAACCTAAATGTATTCTCAAATCCTTAAATCTAAACCTACACCTAATCTTAATCTCAACTCCTTAACCTAAACCTAAAACTTGAAAACCCAAACTGTTTTCCCCGATCCCGAACCTGAATACGATTTCCTAAACCTAAACCTTAATCTATTCTCAATTCCCTAAACCTATAACCTATAACCTAAACCTAAACGTAAACCTAAAACCTAAATGTATTCTCAAATCCTTAAACCTAAACCTACACCTAATCCTAATCTCAACTCCTTAACCTAAACCTAAAACTTGAAAACCCAAACCTAAACCTAATGTCGAACCCAAACCCGATTTCCTAAACCTACACCTTAACCTATTCTCAATTCCCTAACGCTATAACCTATAACCTAAACTTAACCTAAACCTATAACCTTAACCTAAACCTAAACCTAAAACCTAAATGTATTCTCGAATCCTTAAACCTAAACCTACAGCTAATCCTAATATCAATTCCTTAACCTAAACCTAAACTTGAAAACCCAAACCAAAACCTAAACCCGATCCCAAACCCGAACCTGATTTCCTAAACCTAAACCTTAACCTATTCTCAATTCCCTAAAGCTATAACCTATAACCTATACTTAAACCTAAACCTATAACCTAAATGTATTCTCAAATCCTTAAATCTAAACCTACACCTAATCCTAATCTCAACTCCTTAACCTAAACCTAAAACTTGAAAACCCAAACTGTTTTCCCGATCCCGAACCCGAACCCGATTTCCTAAACCTAAACCTTAACCTATCCTCAATTCCCTAAAGCTATAACCTATAACCTAAACCTAAACCTAAACCTATAACCTATAACCTAAATGTATTCTCAAACCCGTAAATCTAAACCTACACCTAATCCTAATCTCAACTCAACTCCCTAACTTAAACCTAAACTTGAAAACCCAAACCCGATTTCCTAAACCTAAACTTTAACTCTCAATTCCCTAAAGCTATAACCTATAACTTAAACCTAAACCTAAACCTAAACCTATAACCTAAATGTATTCTCAAATCCTTAAACCTAAATCTACACCTAATCATAATCTCAACTCCTTAACCTAAACCTAAAACTTAAAAACCCAAACCTAAACCCGATCCCGAACCCGGACCCAATTTCCTAAACCTAAACCTTAACCTATTTTCAATTCCCTAAACGTATAACGTAAACCTATAACCTTAACCTATAACCTAAACTCAATTCCCTAAACCTTAACTTATAACCTAAACCTAAACCTATAACCTACACTTATAACCTAAACCTAAACCTATAACCTAAACCTTAACCTATAACCTAAATTCAGTTCCCTAAACCTTAACCTATAACCTAACCTAAACCTAAACCTATAACCTACACTTATAACCTAAACCTAAACCTATAACCTAAACATAAACCTATAACCTAAATGTATTCTCAAATCCCTAAAAATAAACCTACACCTAATCCTAATCTCAACTCCCAAACCTAAACTTAAACCTAAACTTGAAAATCCAAACCTAAACCCGATCCCAAACCTGAACCCGATTTCCTAAACCTAAACCCTAACCTATAACCTAACCTAAACCTAAACCAACACTTATAACCTAAATCTGTAACCTTAACCTAAATGTAAAACCTAAACTCAAACCTAAAATGTAAATGTATTCTCAAATCCCTAAACCTAAACCTAAAACCTAAACCTATAACCTAAACCTAAAACCTAAATGTATTCTCAAATCCTTAAACCTAAACCTACACCTAATCCTAATCTCAACTCCTTAACCTAAACCTAAAACTTGAAAAACCCAAACCTAAACCTGATCCCGAACCCGAACCCGATTTCCTAAACCTAAACCTTAACCTATTCTCAATTACCTAAACGTATACTTATAACCTAAACCTATAACCTAAACTCAATTCCCTAAACCTTAACCTATAACCTAACCTAAACCTGTAACCTTACCCTAAACGTAAAACCTATAACCTTAACCTATAACATATAGCCTATACCTAAACCTAAAACCTAAACCTATAACCTATAACTTAAACCTATAACCTAAACCTAAACCTGAACCTAAACCTATATAACCTAAACTTATAACCTTAACGTATAACCTATAACCTTCACCTTCATATTTGTGATTTTTTGTATTTTTATTTATGATGTTAAACTTATATGTATTTAAACATGAATGAATGTGATATGGATAAGATTGTTTATGTTTGGATATGAATGTAGTTTATGTTTGGATGGATTCATTAGTTTGGGTTTACATGGATGTGAATGTGAATATGATGAAATGTATTAACAGGTGTATTTCAGGAAGAATATCTGTGAAATTTATTGTAGGTGTAAAAAAAAAAAAAAAAACGAGACTTTTACCTACGAAACTTTTCGTAGGTACAAGTTTTGTAAATATTACCGCCGATAATTTTCGTAGGTAAAAGTTTTGTAATTATTTTTACCTACGAAAATTTTCGTAGGTAAAAGGCTTTTGCTTGTTTTTTACCGATGAAAACTTTCGTCGAAAATTTTCGTAGGTAAAAGTTTTTTGCTTATTTTTTACCGACGAAAATTTTCGTCGGTAATATTTTTGTAATTATTTTTACCTGCGAAAATTTTCGTCGGTAAAAGTTTTCGTCGTATTTTTTACCGATGAAAATTTTCGTCGGTAAAAGTTTAGGAATTATTGTTACTTACGAACATTTTCGTTGATAAAAGTTTTTTGCTTGTTATTTACTGACGAAAATTTTCGTTGTTAAAGTCTTACATTTTCCGTCGATTCGAATTTTTCGTCGGTAAAAGTTTTTCCCGACAGTCTTTTACCAACGAAAATTTTCGTCGGTAAAACTGTTTACCTACGAAAAATAAGCTTTTAGCGACGAAAATTTTCATCGGTAAAAGTGGGTTTTCTTGTAGTGGGGGCTCAAAGTTGAAGTTGGGGAAGTTAGATGAATTAGGAGAGCTGGAGTGAGTATGAATTACCATGATAGACAATCCTTTGGAGTGTAAGATAATGCCCAGTTGAAGCATGGGATTGATGTGTCCTTGAAATGGGAGTGGCAAAATAACCAAATGATGGAATTTCTTTTCTTGGATTTGTACCTTTTTCGATTCTTCCATTGGAAATGGCTAACTGACTCTTGGGCTAAGAAATGAATTCTCTCCCATACATATATAGGGAGTTATATGATACTCTTGCAGATTATGATGTTTGTTACACATGCGACCTAAAGTCATGCACATGGCATACATTAAGTCAAATTAAACCATGTTGTGGACCCCACTGTTGATTTTGGAAATCAGACTAGTTGGATGATCCTAACCTCTGATTAGAGGACATTTGATTATTGCAATATGATCATCGGATATTTTTAACCGTTTGATAAATGTCTGCCTATATATCTAATAATAATATATTCAATTGTGTGTAACCTTTTGTTATAGGTACATTTCAGCAGAGATCCATTATTTGGACAGTTTAATTTGGATTATTTGTATCCATTCCTGCAATTTTTAACTGATTAAGTGCCTACAATCCATCACACGGAAGCATCAAAGGTTTTTGTAATTGGTCTTTGCATATGTCACCGACGACCACGGATCGTAGGAAGCGGATTGCGTCCAACCCCCACCGGACATAGCAACGTCTGGGCAGATTTTTGTAGGGCCCACCGTGATGTATCTGGTTATCCACGCCGCGTCCATCCCTTTTCCCAGATCATGATATGAGATGAGCCAAAAAATAAGGTTGATCCAAAGCTCAAGTGGACCACACAGGGTACTATGCATGGCTTGCATTAAATGCAAGAGTCATCTCCGGTGTGGTCCACTAGATGTTTGATACGATCTCATTCTATAACATGATCTGAGAAAAGGATGGATGGCGTGGATAACAGATATATCATGGTGGACCCCATACATAATTTGTCTGGGTAGAGATATATAGGGCCCACCGTGATGTAAACGTAAACATATTATCCACGCCGTCCATACGTATTAAAAGATTATTTATGGTATAATAAGAAAAATGAAACAAATCCAGATATCCAGTGGACCACACCAAAGGAAGCAGTGGTGATAATGACACCCATCCTTGAAACCTCTCTAAAGGCCACTGTGATGGTTTTTTTATCATTCAACCTATTCATAAGGTCATGTAGATCCGGATGAAGTGAAAAAACAAATATCAGATTGATCCGAAACTTCTACAGCTCTCAAAAAGTTTTTAATGGTGGCCCTTCAATCCCCACTTTGTGGCCTACTCAAGCCTTGGTTCTGCATAATTTTTGGGTTCATACCATATAATGATCTTTAAATATGTATGGACTACGTGGATAAGACGTTTCCATCAAGTTGGGCCCCACAAAGCTCTGCCGAATGAATTACCGTCCAGTAGGGGCAGGACGCAATCCACTTCCTCCATCCACCAGGGAAGCGGACTGCGCAGTGAGTAACTCACTAAGCTTGGGGTACTGAGTAAGCTAAGCACAGTATTATGATTTGTGTTTTCCCGTAATCTTCAACTGAATTACATCGTGAACTGCAGGTTGGATGGGATATATAAACATCACGGTGGATTCCAAGAAGTTTTGACTGTGGGCATTTCTATCCTTACTATTTCCCGTGTGGCCCACTTAAGTTTGGATCTACCTCAATTTTGAGCTCATGTCCTGTAATGAGCCATCAAATTGGATGGCCGGAGTGGATATGATACGGACGATTCCTGTAACTCTGGTCTGAATGGTAGGGATCTTGGTGGACAAGAATGCGTGGTGTACTTATTTGCTTAGAAGCGGTTTGGCTGGTGTATCACACACCAACAACCTAGCTAGTGTGGTTACCTGTGTGTGCGCGTTCAAATACAAACAGTTGGAAGGAGATCAAAGTTACATGGGACCCACAATGATGTATTTATTATATCCACACCGTTCATCTATTTGGTGAGATCATTTTAGACTATGAGCCAAAAAACGAGTCATATCACATACTCAAGTCAACCACACCACAAATAGCAGTGGAAGTGTGGAACAATGATTCTCATCGTTAAAACATTCCTAGGGCCACCATAATATTTATTTTCCATCCAATCCGTTCATAAGGTCACAAAGGTCCGGATGAAAAGTAAAAACAAATATCATATTCATACAAAACTTTTGTGGGTTTCAATGGTAGATGTTCAATCCTCCGTTGCTTTTTGCAGTGTGGTCCATTTGATATTTTAATCTTCATTATTTTTCAGCTCAATCCTTATGATGAGCTCGCCAAATGGATGGACGGTTTGGATATAACACATACCTCGTAATGGGACCCACAGAACTTAGTGACGTCAGCACACCTGCCAGGTAGTTGGTTTGTCCAGCCAATCCGCTTCCTATTTGATTAGTCCGTATAAGTAGAGACCTTTGTTTGGTGATCAGGTCCATTTATCTGATGGGTCTCATAGATTTGACGGGGAAGTCGTCTTTGGCAAAATTTTCAATGATAGTTTTATTATTATTATTATTATTCTTTTTCTCTCAAGTCTTCTATTTGGTTATTTTCACATTCTAAGGCGTGTTTGGATATATTTTCAACCATATTTTATTACTATTTTTCTTTTTTATCTTTTTCCCTAAGTCTTCTATCTGTAGGCCGCTAATGCAAGGTTCAGGATCTTCCCATCTGTGAGGCTTTTAGGGTATCCGCCATAGCCAACGGAGTCTGTTGTATCAAAAGTCTGGACACTTGACGTGAACCCACAACTCCTCCCCTACCCTTCACGGCAAACGTGCTACCAACGGTACGCGGATTTCCCTCGAAAGACTTTTGCTGGAAGGTCCTGCCCTGCCCTGCCCTGAAAGCTTAGGTGGGGCCCTGTAATGTTTGTCAGAAATTTATCCTATCATTTCAGGACTGGGAGACAAAAAGTGGGCAGAATCCAAGACTCTGGGCGTCGCTAAAGAAAAAGGTAGTTATGGAAATTCCTACCATATATTAAAACCTCCTTGAGGTCATCAGTGATGTTTACATGCCATTAATACTGTTCATAATGTCATTCTTACTATTGGGATGAATTGAAAACAAAATTATTAGCCTAATTCAAAACTTCTTTGGCCTACGTAAACATTCATTCATCATGTTTTTAGCTTAACAGAGTATTAGATCCGGTTCATTTTTGTCCCCATGTCATAAAATAATCTCAAAAAATGGATAAATGGGGGTGAATTTCTGACAAACATCACGGTGGCCCCACCTAACTTTCCCAAATTCATGGGGAAGGCTGGACACAGATTAAATACCGAAAGGTTGGGTAGCGAGTCGGCTACTGAAGTCACGTCACCAAGTTATGTGAGCCCCACTATGATGTGTGTTGTATCCACACCGTCCATCCATTTTGAGATATCATTTTAGGGCACGAGCCAAAGAATGAGCCAGATAAAAATTAATCTGTAGTGGACCCCATCATAGAAAACAGTGGGGAGACTAATTCCCACCGTTGAAACTATCCTAAGGCCCACTATAATGTTTATTTGAAACCCAGCTTGTTCAACAGTTAAAAAAGACATGAAATAAGGGAAAACACAAATATCTGCTTGATTTAAAACTTTTGTGGCCTTTAGAAGTTTTTAATGGTGGGTGTTACTCCCCACTGTTTTCTGTGCTTTGCTCGGTTGAGCGGAGCTTTGGATTTAACTCATTCTTTACATATTGTCCTAAAATGATCTATCCAAATGGATGGAAGGTGTGGATACAAAACATACATCATGGTGTCCCCACGGAACTTAGTGACATCACTTCAGTAACAGTGAGTCTGGCTACTCAACATGTAAGTAGCTAGTTGGTGGCTCGGAAGGCTTTATCATTAAATCCGCGTCCCACCACTCCTCGCTTACCCTTCACGGCAAACGTTCCTGCAAAAAGAAGTTCCTGCATGGATGCTACTTGGGGCCTACCATGATGTTTTGAAGAAAGAGTTTTCCAAGTTAGAAACTGTTGATGCTGTTTTTGGCTCGCCCCCTCTGTGACCCTGGAACCTGCACACATAGGAAGGAAAAGGTGACCCTAGTCTTGCCAGGGGACCCTCCGATGCTTAAGTCAGAATCCGGTCTTTTTCGAAAGGTATTTTAGGGTGAGAGTTTCTGCGTACCTTTTACCATGAGAATCTCTGTATTTATAATGGCGTCGTACTCTGTAGGGCTTTCGTATTCCTTAGAGTAAATCCCTTAAAGGTAGATCTCAATCTTTGAGGATCCGTAACCCCTGCTACCTCTAGATTCTCAGATATCATCATCTCATCTACCAAAGATCTCGGGTAGAATCCGGAGTTTTACTAGGTAACTTCCGGATGTGGAGCGATATAGCTCGGCCGACGCTTATCTCTCTGACATTGTTGTGCTGAGACAAACTCTACGGCTAATTCTCCGCTTACTCTATTGGCCGACTCAATCCTTGAGTCGGACTAAAGTTTGGGCGGCTCTAGGGCCGACTGATCTTTACCTGTTGGTTTAGACTTCCTCTGTGAGGCTTCGATTGAGACTTGAGGTGCACTTCCTCTGTGAGTTTGGGTTATCATTTGCCGAGTCTCGGGCTCTCTTTGCTAAGGGCCAACTCGAGGAGGTAAAGGCTGCTCTTGTGTCGCCACAACGGAAAGAGATCGCGTGGCCTCGCGATTGGAAGAAGGCAGGCTGGCCTTTGAACAAGCGGTCATAGAGCGGGTCGTGGCTCAAAAGAAGTTTCAGGAGCTCGCAAAGGGGACCAAGGCCGCCCTTACGACTGCGAGAGATGAGGCAGTGGAAGAGTTCCTTTCATCTTCGGCTTTCGAGGAGCGGACCCTCATTTACTGAGAGGATTATGCCAAGTGTATCGAAGTGATGAAAGACGCTTTTCCCCACCTAAATCTGTCCAGCTTTGACGAGGGCAAGTCGAGGCCCAGTGGCGAGGCAACAGTTGACCCTGAGGCATACACTTATAATGCCCCTGCTACTGCTCCTGTTGCAGCTCCATCAGCATCTCCTAGGTTAGCTCCTGGTGCGGTGGGCGAGGCCGAGTCCTGAAGTTAGTGTGGTGGAGAACAATTCCTTTTTGCTCCCCACATCTGCTTTAGGCACTTCAAGCACACTGAGCCTTGGGACCGAGCATGTCAACAGCGTCAAACGTTGTCTTTTATCAATATCCGAATGTCGAACACTTTTTGTTGTATCATTCCGACCCAATTGTAATCAATAAACTGACTAATGTAACACTTTACTGATCAATGAATATATGTTTTTTGCTTATTCAGCATTCTACACATTTTTCTTTCTTTGATTTTTCAAGTGTTTAAACAATTAAGCTGAGTATGGATCACTTTTAGTCGAGCTATGGGTAGTATATCTTAAGATGCTCGGCATTCCATGGGTGAGGCAGGAGTTGCCCTGTTAGGTCTTTCAGTCGATAAGTACCTGGTCGGATAGCATTGGCAATTACGTAAGAACCTTCCCAATTGGGGCCCAGCGTTCCCGCTCTGTTTTCTTTAGTGTTCTGAAAAGTTCTTTGGAGGACCAAATCTCCTACTCGAAACCGCCTGACTTTGACTCGGGTGTTATAAGACTGAGACACTAATTGTTGGTAAGCGGCTGTCCGAAGTCGAGCCAATTCTCTGATTTCGTCTAGGAGGTTAAGGTTGAGAGTTAGCAGCTCCTCATTGTTTTGCTCGTCATATGAACTTATTCGGGCGGTAGGTAGGCCGATCTCCACAGGGACAACCGCTTCCGAGCCATAGGCTAGCGAGAAGGGGGTTTCTCCTGTCGCAGTTCGGGCTGTAGTTCGGTATGCCCAAAGGACTTTGGGAAGTTCTTCAGCCCATGCTCCTTTGGCTTGGTCTAGCTTAGTCCGAAGGTATTGTTTGATTACCTTGTTGACGGCTTCAACTTGTCCGTTTGCCTATGGATGACGCGAAGACGAGTAAATGTTATTGATCCCTAGATTTTGGCACATTTCTTGATACTGTCTGTTGTCGAACTGTTTCCCGTTGTCGGTGACAATAGTTTGAGGTATTCAGAATCAACAGATGATGTTTTTTCAAACAAAATCCGTGATTTTCTGCTCGGTTATCCTAGCTAGAGGTTCGGCCTCGGCCCATTTGGTGAAGTAATCGACAGCGACGACGGTAAACTTCGTTTGTCCTTTCCAAGAGGGAATGGTCCGATGATGTCGATTCCCCATTGGGCGAAAGGCCAATGTCCGACCATTGCGTCAGCTCTTCAGGTGGATGTCGAGGGATAGTGGCAAATCTCTGGCATTTATAGCAACCCTGAACGAGTTTCTTAGCATCTTGCTAAATGGTTGGCCAATAATACCCTTACCGAATGACTTATGAGCCAGGGATCGGCTGCCCGAGTGATTACCACAAATGCCTTCATGAATTTCGCGCAAAACATAGTCGGCTTCACCCGAGTTCAGGCATCGCAGGAGGGGTGTGTAGTATCCTTTCTTGTACAATACGTCGCCTAGCACGGTGTATGGGCTACACGAACCTTAGTCATTAAGACTAGGCTCGATCTTCAGGGAGCTCGCCTGTTTCTAACTATTTGATATTGGGTCGACCCAAGATGATTCGGAATCGATGGGGAGCAAGGTGGAAGACTCGATTCCCCCAATGCTTGGCTCGGCCACAAATTCGATAGGAACGGATTTAGGAATATCATCTTTGTCAGCTGAGGCAAGCTTTGCTAGTAGGTCAGCTTTAGCATTCTCAACCCTTGGAATCCGGGTAATAGAACATTGATGAAACCTGGCGATCATCTCTCTGACCTTTACAAGATGGGCTTTCAGTCTCTGCTTCGTAGCTTGATATATGTCGGCTATTTGATTGATGACTAGTTGAGAATTGTTATACACGTTCAGATGAGTGGCCCCTAGACTGGCCGCTAGCCGAGGAAAGCTTCATATTCAGCTATATTGTTAGAAGCCTGAAATCTAAGTCTCAAGGCATACTGAATGGCTGTGTGATCAGGAGTTTCCAGGACTACCCCTGCCCCGCTTGCCTTAGAGTTGGATGAGTCATAAACGTAGAGACACCAAAAGGGAGGGTCAGGAGGGGAGCGATCGGACGACTCTGCTGAGTCAGCGATATCAATTCTGGGTTGCACTGTGACTTCGACTATAAAGTCTGCCACGGCTTGTCCCTTAATTATGGTACGAGGTTTATAATGAATGTCGAATTCACTAAGCTCGATCGCCCATTTTGTAAGTCGCGTGGACGATTCTGGTCGCTGCAGTATTTGACGTAAAGGCTAATCGGTCATAATGATGATCGAGTGAGCCTGGAAATATGGCCGCAAGCATCGGGATGATATGACCAGGGCCAATGCCACTTTTTCCAAGGTCGGATATCTTGTTTTCGCTAGAACGAGAGCCTTGCTGATGTAGTAGACGGGGAGTTGTTTGCCTTTAGGCTCGCGGATCAGGGCCGAGCTTACAGCTACATCAGATACTGTTAGATAGATCAGCAATGGCTTGCATAGTTCAGGCTTAGAAAGCAACGGTGGCAACCCTAAGTATTCCTTAATTTGCTGGAAGGCGCCTTCGCACTCTTCTGTCCAGTCGACAATTTGCTGACCCTTCAACTGTTTGAAGAAGGGGAGACACCTGTCAGTAGCTCGGGACACAAAGCGATTTAAGGCTACTACTCTTCCAGTCAGCCGTTGAACGTCCTTGATCGTCTTAGGGGACTCCATGTCAAGCAGAGCTTTAATCTTTTCTGGATTAGCTTCGATTCCCCGTTGACTAACTAAGAATCTGAGGAATTTGCCTGAGCCCACACCAAATGCACATTTGCTCGAGTTAAGCTTTATCTTATACCTCTGTAAGTTGAGGAACATTTCCTCCAGATCAGTCATATGGTCAGTCGCTTTAATGCTTTTGATGAGATTGTCATCAATGTAGACCTCCATTGTTCGTCCTATGAGTCGGGTGAACATTTTATTGACCAATCTTTAATAGGTCACTCCAGCATTTTTCAACCCAAATGACATTACTCGGTAATAATAAAGACCTTTGTCAGTGACAAAGGTGGTTTTTGATTTATCAGAATGATGCATTACAATTTGATTATACCTTGAATAAGCGTCCATGAAGCTGAGTAATTTGTGCCTCGCAGTACTATCAACCAACTGATCAATCCGAGGAAGGGAAAAATGTCTTTAGGGCAGGCTTTATTTAAGTCAGTATAATTTATACAGACTCGCCACTTCCCATTAACCTTTTTAACCAACACAACGTTGGCTACCCATTCAGGGTAGTATACTTTTTCAATGAAGTTGACTTTGAGGAGTTTTTTAACCTCTTCCTCGATTACGGCATATCTCTTAGGGCCGAGAGCACGTCGTTTCTGACGGATCAACTTGTAAATTTGGTTGATATTAAGCCGATGAGTCATGATTGAAGGGTTAATACCTGGCATGTCTTCATGAGTCCATGCGAAGACATTGGCATATCAGCGTAGCAAGGCTATCAGCTTCTCTTTCAATGGCGTAATCAGGGACGATCCAATTCGGATAGTCTTCGAAAGATCCGATTCATCCTAAGATACTTGTACGAGCTCTTCCACGGGCTGGCCACAACCGGGAGACTCGTCGCGCAGATCCAGGGTTTCAATCGTTGTGACCTCTATAGGTATTCACAGGCCAATAACATAACATCATCGAGCGTCATGCTGGTCTCCTTTTACCACCCCGATGTCGTTCTCAGTCGAAAACTTTATGGATAGGTGATAAGTCGAGATGATGGCTCGGAGGAGGCAGAGGGAAGGTTCGACCGAAGATAGTGTTATAAACCGA
>JAJHSJ010000155.1:0-34065 GCA_021015155.1 Magnolia officinalis
TTTCAAATTCGGTACATGTCTGACAACCTTCAATTTCAAAGTCGTTCAATCTTTCTGATTTAATGAACGTTTCCCTTTCCATAATACTGTATGACTCATCATCACCCAGGTAGACTCTCCCGAAGTCACCTGACACATAATCACCGCAGAACTTCCTTATATGAACTGGCATGAAACGAAGCACCCGAGTCTATGACCCAAGACTCATTCATCGTATCAAGAGGACAAGATCAATGTCTCGTGTCCTCTCATCAGATAGATTAATTTTCATCCTTCCGCCTTGAGAGCTTCCTTCTTGTTTCTTAAGCGCCTTGCAATCACGTTCATGTGTCCCTTCTTCCCACACTTCCACAAAACCTGTCTTTGTCTTTCGGTTCCTTTGGATTTCTCTTCCTCGACTTATAACGTCCGTGTTTATTGCTCTCTTTGTTCAGCGATCTTCCTCTTCCTTCAACGTTTAGAGCATTCTCTGAATCCCCTGAAACTCCTGATGCCTTTCTTCTACATTCTTCGCTGAGAATTAAACCGGCTACATCATTAAATTTCAGCTTTTTGTTAACCTTGAAGAATTGCTCACAGCAATCACCAAACCATCCCAACTGTCTGGTAAACTGGACAAGATCAATAATGCTTGACCTCGTCCTAAAAAACAATGCCAACAGATTCCAACTGGCTCTTGACTGTATTGAACTCGTTTAGATGTTCAGCCACGCTCCCACCATCTGACATCTTCATGTTGAATAGCTATTTCATAAGATGAATTTTGGGATGCTAAAGTTTTTTCATACATCATACTAGGGTTTCCATTAATTCTTTTGTGGTTTTCACCTTGGATATATTGAAGGCGACGCTCTTAGACAAAGAGAGTCGGATCGTTCCTAAAGCCTTTCGATCCAATAAAAACCATTCATCATCTGTCATCTTCTCTGGTTTCTTTCTTTTCCTCCTAGAGGAATATAAAGGTCCTTCTGATACAGATAATCCTCCATTTGTATCTTCTAGAAAGCAAAGTTTGAACTATCAAACTTCTCAATTCTAGTCTTTCCTTCTTCTTCGTCATCGCTTCCAATAAAACTAAAACTAATAGCTCTGATACCAGTTGTTACGCAGCACGCCAACAATGCAGTGAACCGAGATTCAATCTCCGGTCTCACCCGTAAACGATAAACGAAAAATATAAACTAAAAGGAGAATCAAAGTATCCAAACAAACTACAACCAAGATATACGTGGAAAAACTCCAAACAAGGGTAAAAAACCATGGGTGCAAACTTCCATTATAAAGAAAACAAGATTACAAGTAATATACTAACCTTTTCTCTTGGATGTATAGAGAAAATCCTTTGCTCACACTTTAGAATAACTCACATAACCTTAGAAAAGTCCTAGGGACCCATATTTATAGTTCAGGCAACTTTCCTTTCGCACCCTTACAAAAACTGACTCAAAATTCTGCAGTCCGTGCAAAATCCGGAAACGAATCTGCGTTATCTCGACTAGTCGAGCACCTCGAACCTAAAAAATATAGTTTGCTGGACTTTGAGTCAAGCCAGTCCTCGACTGGTCGAGTGGGTCACTTGACCAGTCGAGCAAGGCACTCGACTGGTCGAGCGGCCCTGTTCAGAAGTGACTCCACATCTCAACAGAAGGTTAGAAAGATAAACTAAAGATAAAAACTAAGACTCAATGCTAATAATTTATCAATAAACTAGATGACAAATAAACATTCAAATGGCCCTCAAAGAAATTTTTTAATGGGGGTATTCAATCACTATCGTTAATAATTTATTTTGGAATGGTCAATATGGACGTAAAGCACAAACGTCACATGGGCCCCCACAATCAGGAATCCACTAAAGCTGCGCACGCTTGAGAAAAGGGGCAATGCATGTGAAAATATTTGAATGGCCTGTTTTTATATACATATGATATGGCATTGACCAAAAAGAGAAGGCAGTACAAGAAGTCATTGTGCCATCAATACAAGTCCTCACTCGTGTATATGACATCCAATATATTCATCGGAGTCGTCCCAACATGAAAGTTGAACACCATCAAAACCTCCAACAACCATGTGGGCTACCCTTTGAATTTGAAGCCTTTGGATGGCTATCCATTGTTTTCTATGTACAGCCCCTCTATGTTGTGTTATGCCATCCAACCAATGCATTCCATGAGACTCACTAAGGCAATGAGATGCCTGGAATATTAGGTCAATAAATCAGTAGGTGCACACCACCTATTAATATTATGTGGGCCAACGTAGCCCCAAAAACCTCTAATCATCATGTGGGCCTCAACGTGAATTAGGAAGTATTTGGACTGTGTCCACAATTTTCTATGTGAGGCACCATTCTATTTGTAAGCCATCCAACCAATGGACCACCTGAAACCCACTATTATGATTGGATGCCCTAAATATTAGCCTTATATGGCTCTATAAAATCAGTGAGACCGACCATCATGATAGGATGCCCCAGATATTAGCCTAATATATATATATATATATATATATATATATCTATATAATATATATATATATATATATATATATATATATATATATATATATATATAACCTTATAAAGCCAGTAAGTGAGCCACAGGTTATCCAAGCATAAAAGTTGAGCACCCAAAATCCTCCAACCCAGCCATTAGAATTGGGAGGTTTTTTATATTGTTGTCTTTTATTGCATTGAGCCTATGCATTTGTGAGGGCACTATAATGATGGAATCCTTAAATATTAGGCCTATAAAAATTTGGTGGGACTCATGCTCTAACCATTATGTGGGCCACCACATGAATTTGAGGTTTTTGAATGGTCGTATTTTATTTTTATAGTGAGGCCCACTCAACTACTCGATACACAGTAATGATACGATAGGATGCCTGAATATAGTACTATAGAGTAATTAGGTGGCCCACCAATGAAAACACTGACAACCATCATCTAAAAGGGGCCTAGTTAATTCAAACAGCCGCCAATGTGGACTGGAATATTTTTGAAGTGGCCAACGGTCACGGGACAACCTTAGACAGGTTGGAGGCTGTACCCACTCCCGGGCCACATTTAGAATGGATGCATGGGAATCGCATGACGCATGAAGTTCATATGATTTGCTGGACATGACTCAAACAAGAGGTAGATTCAATAGTAAAGTGAACTGCACTGCAAGAGACAACGAAGATTAAACTTCTACAGTTGAAATATCTACTAGGCTACAAAAGTTTTTGATCAGGATAATATTTTTATGTTTTCAGCTCGTCCGAATGGCAACGACCTTATGAATAATATGAATGGCATATAAACATCACAATGGATACTAGGCACGTCTTAATAGATAAAAAAAGGAAAAAGAAAAAGAAAATTCGGATAGGCAGAATGGATTTCTCACAAACATGACGTTGAGACCCAACTAGCTATTCCCAGCAGGAAAACTACTCTCGTGATTGTAAAAATGGCTCAAAGGATATCAAAGTTTCATGGCCCCACACTGTATATCCATTTAATGAAAATATTTTAGAGCATGAGCTCAAAAAAGATTCACATTCAAATCTCAAGTGGACCACACCATAACTGTTAAAATATTCTTGGGGCCCACCATAACATTTATTTTTCATCCAATTTGTTTATGAAATTATAAAGATCTGGATGAAGAAGAAAAACAAATATGTATTGATCAAAAACTTGTGGCCCCAGAAGGCTTTCAATGGTAGACCCTCAATTCCCACTGCTTGATATTCGGATGTTTTTTATTTTTCGTATGAAGACTTACGACGAGCTCGCCAATGTACGGAAAGTTTTGGATATAACACGAGCCTCGTTATGGGTCGACCCACGGAACTTGGTGACGTCAACACACCAGCCATGTGGGTGGTGTGAGGTACACCAGCCAATCTGCTTCCCGCATGAAATTCCCGGCAATCCGCGTCGTTCTAGAATTGAGAGGAATCTAGGTCTTGCGTCACGCCTCACGAGAGTCGGCGGATTTCGTACTACCCACCGGCACAGTCCAGTGCACAGCACAGGCAGGGGCTCCGAGGGGGCCAACGTCATGTATGCATTCCATCGACACCGTCCATCCATTTTTGCATATCATTTTAGTATATTTTGCCCAGAATAAAGCAGATTGAATCCTCAAGTGAACCATACAGTGAGGATTAAACTCTTACCGTTGAAAACTTTTTAGAGCCACCTAAGTTTTAGATCAAGCTGAAATTGTGTTTTCTATTCATTCAGGTCTATGTGATCTTATGATCAGGTTGGATGGATAATAGATACCATGGCGGGCTCTAGGAAGGTTTCAGGGTGAGCTTCATTATTACATCTGCTTCATGTGGTGTGTGCCCCACTTGAAGCTTGAATCTGCCTCATTTTTTTACCTTTTACCCTAAAATGATATGGGAAAATGGATGTACGGTGTGATAAATCTATACCACATCACAGTGGGCCCTTAGAGCCCCTGCCAATGCCGAACTCGGCAGGCGGAGGTAGTGTACCGAACCCGCGTGCATAATGAGTATCTACGGTGTCCCACAATTTGGATGTTTTAGCCTGACTTCCATGCAGCGCAGGAGACCTGTAAAGTTGCTTAGCCTTGGTTCAACTTGGGTAGGCTCACTCCACCTGGCAGACCTGATGTGATATTTTGGTCAATTCGGTTCGTTTGGGCTGAGAATCTGAGAACAGGTTGGACCCGAGTTAAGGGCTCGGGCACCCGACCCGATAGCAACTCTATAGTATTTTGGGCTGTCAACGGGCCGAGCGTAAGAAGATGGCATAAAAGTAGAAAATTCTCCAGTGCATTGAAAGCACTGTAGCGATAGTGCTCCGAGTAAGATCAGTTCATCTACACGTCATTCTATCAATCTGAACCGTCTATTATTTCCAGAACTTATTTCACAAGTCACCATTCAAAAATTTCAGTGATAGATTGGGCTAAAACATCCTTAATTCGTCTTATTTTCCATAGCCATCTCTTTTCCAAGCTATCTATGGAATACTATGATCCCCTAGCAAAAGTGACTCTTAAAATCATAAACATCCATGATGGCCCTAACAATAGATGATTACATTTTTTAATTGGATGTATTTTTGTTTAAACAATCTTGACTATCCATATTAAAGGTCATTGATATTTTTAATATTTGTTTGATTGATTGCAAAAATTGCGTGGAACTCAATAAAACATGGTTAGATCTAATGAGCCATATAGACCGATAATTTGGATTGGCCTATACAAGTGGACGAATGCAACCGTTAGTACCATAAGGTCCAATGTGATTTTAGAGCATCTATGGAAATGAGTGGCACGTGGAAAGTTGCACTTAGATCAGTAAAAGCGCCAAGATGTTGAGAGGGATACCTGAAAGCTTACTGTGCACCTATAAAGGGGTTGTCAAATTTTAAATACAGAGCGGTGTTGGCTGTCAGGATCCCAAGATTTTAAGTACATACCTAAATTAAAGTGTTTTAGTGGTGTTGATGTAGATTTCGACACGCTCTCCTGAGACCTTCGTTATCTGCACACAAGGAAGAAAATAACCGAAGACTCTGGCTCTAGCCAGGGGGATCTCCGATGCTTAAGTCAGTCTCAATGAATTATAGAGGTGGCGTGTTGAAAATGGTGATGTTTTTCATACCTTTCACTGGAATGGAGACTCCCTATTTATAAGTTTGAGAGGATCCTATTATGCCCGGATTCTCTTCCTGATATGTCGGAGATCAAAGATATCTTGTTTCTGGTCTCTATCCATTCCCGAGATCTTGGGAATCGGAGATCCTCCTACAAGATATTCGGAACGATATCGAATCATCTTTCCTTCGTCTAATCCGGCCAACACTGAACCAACCTGGCCGAGACGAGGGATATTCGACCCGGCCGAAACCGACTCAATTTAGATGGCTCGGATTTACAAGGTGAGATAACTGAACCTTATATGACACACATCCGAATAACCCATTCGTCGCTTGTGTCGGCTCAATTTGACTCGTCTCTTCGATTCGTGACCTTTGGCTCGGAATCACTATATGCCTCGGATAACCGAGCCATTAATTCGAACCCTCGGAATGCGGTTTTTATCCCCAACAGTAAGCCCCCTTACTCCGTATGTCGTCCACGGCACTATGGAGTAATAAAGCTCGAGTCGGTTCACCATTTAGAGTCGGTTCACCATTTAATCCGAGATAATAATTGAGCATTCAATGCAACTTCTGACGTGAGACGGTTCAATATCCAAAATCACGCATGATGACGGCCGTCGAATCACCTTTCTGCCTATGAGCGTTGAACACGTAGCCAAAGCACTAGCCGTCAGCAGACACTTTCCACGTGTCAAGAGAGGGGATCGTTGCGTGCGTCGTATCACCTTCGCATTAACTGCTAACGCCAGGTGGCTTTGTTTATAAAAAAGGGGAAAGGTCCCACAATTCATATTTTTACTGCTTAACTCATCTTCCCGCTCTCTCTCTCTCTCTGCAATTTGTCTTCTTCTTCCACCCGCAAGCTTTCTAGCTTACTGGTATCCGTCTTCTTCCCTCTTGCTGGTGAGTTTTCCCCCTTCTTTTTTCATTAACTTAAACGGCAATGGAAGGTACTCACAGCCCTCGAGAAGGGATTTCAGGAGATGAAGGCGAAGCGCAACGTTTTTGGAACGTTACGGAATCGCCTTCTCTCCTGGCGGAAATCGCGATAGATGCAAACGCTGCCTTCGTTTCCGAAAGGAGCGTCGGAACTTCGGCTGAGTGCTCTGCTCCGACGAATCCTTATGATGGGAGAGGATTCCTGAGAACTCGACCAGGGAGGCCCAATCTTCCCGTAGACCTAGAGGAAGAAGGAGAAGAGGAAGAAGGAGAGGTGTTGATTGCTGAGGAGACCTCTGGGACGGTTCTTCTTGATAAGTCGGCTCCCATCAATAGGCCAGTCTCCGCCGAGGCTGAAGAAGATGAGTCGGAAGACGACTCATGTGGTCCAGTTCCCTCGGTCTTGACCGAGTCTGATTTAGATAGAATCCGAACCGGATATCATATCCCTGATTCGGTTATTATTCACCTTCCTCGTCCGAACGCCTTACCAGACTCTCCACCTCCCGGGGCAGTAGCAATATTCCAGGTTGCAATGCAATGTGGCCTACGCTTGCCCCTTCAACCCATAGTTCGAGGTGTCTTGTCTCGTATTCGGATTGCACCCGGGCAAGTAGTACCGAATGGGTGGAGAAATTTGTTCGGGTGTGCGGTACTGTGGGCCGAGTTAGAGCAACCACCGTTGACAGTCGATGAGTTTCTGCACTTATATCAAGTACGCGTTAATCCAAACTATCCCGGCTTCTACGTGTTTGCTGCTTGGAGAGGCAAAGGAGGTTCTTTAATAACCGACCCTCCCACCTCCAATAAACACTGGAGAGAGCGTTGGTTCTGGGCGAGTGGTCGCTGGGAATCGGCCGATTCTGATCTTTCCGAGGCCCGTGTGCCTCGGACATTCCTTAAAGCAGGTGACTCGGCTGTTTAGCTTTCTTGCCACTCTTTACATGCGGATTCTGACTGATTTTTTTTTTTTATTTTTCTAAACAGAAATTCCGAAGACGAGGGAGAAATTGGGATCCAGCGCTTTGGCTCGGATCAAAGATTTGAGGGCACTGGACGCGGCAAATAGATCCTGGAAGGTGCTCTTGCAGCCCGAACGCCTTCATCTCGCAGGTTTAGATTCGGCTGTCACAGGTAATTTAGAAGACAACTTCAAACCATTTTTGGATTCTATCTGATCTGCCTTGCTTTTTCAGACTTGCCTGAAGCCCGACCTCACCAAAAAGCTGTTCCCGAACCAGTCTCTTCTGCCATGACAGGAGCTCGCCCTCTCCCCAAAGCGGTTTCTAAGAAGAAAGCTCCTCCGCGTTCGATCCTTCTGTCGGAACCGAGACCAATAAAGAAATTCAGAGTTCTGCCGAAGGAGAAAGAGACGACGCAAAAGGAGAAGGAACCAACAAATTCCTCCCCTCCTGCCGTCGTCATAATATCCGATCCGGAGGAGAGGCCAGAAGTGAGGGAAGAGGTCGCAGTCGCTCCACAGACTGCTTCTGAATCAGGACCTGCTGACACGGAAATGCCGAGACAGAGGGACGAAGCAAGGACTGAATCTTCCCGCAGAGAGACAACTCAACAGGAACCATCCGCCTTTCAGGCGGTCGTGGCGGGAATGGTTCCCTGGGCCTTGGCTCATGGCGGTGAAAAGGATTTCGCCAGTCTTTACAATGCCCCCATGACTCAGACTGTCGGTCATGCGGCGAAGGTGTTATTTGAACTAGCCCCTTGTCTGGTCAAGGCATGTAAGGAATTGGCCTCGGTTCATAAGCTGCAGACTCTTTTGGCAGAAGCCGAAGGTCGTCGCGAAGCCGCCGAAATCCGAGTCGGCATTTTGACGGGCGAGTCAGCCCTTGCTCGGAAGGCAGCTGAAGATGCCAAGGCGGAAGCCGCTTCCGCTAGGAGAGCCGCTGAAAATGCCGAAGCCGATGCTGTGTTTGCGAGGAGGACCCTCGAGGATTTGCAGGCCGAAGTTGCTCGGATATCGGCCGAAAATAAGCGAATCGTCGAGGTTCATGCTTCATGTGAAGACAGTCTGACTCGGGCCAGACTCGAAGCATCAAAGCTGATCCAGCAAGCCCAGGAAGAGGTTCGGGAGGCCGAGAGAGCTAGGGACCAGGCGGTCCAAGGTTTTCTCGAGTCGAAGGAGTTTGAGGACGAAAGAGACCGCTTATTTCAAAGCGGATATTTGGAGTGCCTTGATGATGTGAAGAAGGCGTTTCCCGACCTCGATCTTTCCGGATTTGAAGGAGAAGGAGCTTCGGGTTCCGAGAATCCTGACGATAATCCCGTCGACGCTATCACTGAACCGATTATTGGGGACGAGACTGATATTGCCGGGACTACTCCCGCCGAGGGACATTGAACCAGGCTTCAGTTTTTTTTTTTTTATTTTTTGTTTTAGAAATCTATTCATGAAGGACAATTTTGATGTAAACACTTCAGCAGATAAATCCAAAGAAAATATACTTAGTTTTATTCATGCGTCTCGATTAAAAAGAATTTTTTTTTTTTTTTTTTTTTTACTTCTGGGGCAAGTATCGGACTGCAAATGTCGAACTAAGGATAATAAATCTTCAGGTGCTCTGCGTTCCAAGGGTGAGGCAACAGTCGTCCGTTCAGATCTTCCAATCGATATGTTCCTGGTCGGATGGTGCTTGAGATGATATATGGTCCTTCCCAGTTGGGTCCCAATGTGCCAGAACCGAGCTCCTTAGTATTGGGAAATACTTTCCGGAGGACCATATCTCCCGCCCGAAACCTTCTAACCTTAACTCGGGCATTATAAAACCGAGTCACCTGTTGTTGCCGAGCCGATGTACGTATCCGTGCCACTTCTCTTTGCTCGTCTAGAAGATCTAACCCGAATGCTAACAGTTCTTCATTATCTTCCGCGTCGAACGAACTTACTCGAGCCGAGGGCAACCCAATCTCTACGGGAGTAACGGCTTCCGAACCGTAAGCAAGGGAAAACGGGGTTTCGCCCGTGGCGGTCCGAGCTGTTGTTCGATACGCCCACAGGATTTTCGGTAGTTCCTCGGCCCACGCCCCTTTGGCGCGATCAAGCTTGGTTCGGAGATGTTGTTTGATAATTTTATTGACCGCCTCGACTTGTCCGTTCGTCTGAGGATGATAAGGCGAGGAATATACGTTCCTGATTCCGAGGTTATCACACATCTCGCGGAAGCTTTTACTATCAAACTGCTTCCCGTTGTCAGTGACGATTGTGCGAGGCACTCCGAACCGGCAGATGATGTGTTTCCACACAAAATCGGTTATACGTTGCTCGGTTATTTTAGCTAATGGCGCGGCCTCGGCCCACTTTGTGAAATAGTCGACAGCTACCACAGCGAACTTGGTTTGACCTTTTCCGATGGGAAGTGGACCGATGATGTCGATCCCCCATTGCGCGAAAGGCCAGGGACCCGTCATAGGAGTCAACATCTCGGGAGCTTGCCTCGGGATATTTGCAAACTTCTGACATTTCTCGCACCTTTGGGTGAGTCGGCGGGCGTCTTGTTGGATAGTCGGCCAGTAATATCCCTGTCGTAAGACCTTGTGGGCGAGTGATCTTCCTCCGGAGTGATTTCCGCAGATTCCTTCATGAATTTCACGTAGCACATAATCGGCTTCACTGGGATTTAAACATCGAAGCAGCGGAGTGTAATAACCTTTCTTATATAGGGTACCGTTAAGTATGGTGTATCGGGAGGCTCGAACCTTCATTCGTCGTGCCTCGACACGATCTTCGGGCAGCTTGCCCTTATCGAGATATTGCATGATCGGATCGAGCCAGGTAGGTTCCATGTCCGAGTCAATTACATGGACGATCGAGCGAAGTGGTTCACTAATACTCGGTTCTGCGACATATTCAATAGGGACAGACCTGGGTATGTCGTCTTCATTAGCAGAAGCCAGCTTTGCTAATAAGTCGGCTTTGCTATTCTCGGTTCTAGGGATCCGAATGACCTTACAAAACTGAAACGCGCGGATCATTTCTTTGGCCTTTTCCATGTAGGCTTTTAGTTGCTGTTTCCGCGTTTGATATACACTGGTAACTTGGTTGACGACCAATTGAGAATCGCTGAAGACATTCAAATGTGTAACTCCCATGCTGGCTGCTAAACGGAGACCGAGTAAAAGTGCTTCATACTCAGCTGTATTATTTGATGCTTGAAATCCAAGTCGTAAGGCATATTGCATGTATGTATGATCCGGGGTCTCCAATACCACCCCGGCCCCGCTTGCCTTTGAGTTGGAAGAGCCATCGACATACAGCTTCCAAGGAGTATGGGATATAGGCGGTATTGACTCATCGCTATTTGCGGTTATGTCATCATCCGGAGATTCTATCGGTGGTGTCGCCTCGACGATGAAATCAGCCACCGCCTGTCCTTTGATTGCAGCTTTAGGCTTGTAATGAACATCAAATTCACTTAGTTCGATTGCCCATTTCGTAAGTCGACCGGAAACCTCAGGCTTCTGTAAGATTTGACGCAGCGGATAGTCGGTCATGACAATGATAGTGTGAGCTTGGAAATACGGCCTGAGTCGTCGCGAAGAGATTATCAGAGCTAACGCAACTTTCTCCAAATGCGGATATCTTGTCTCGGCTGGCAATAATGCTTTGCTGACGTAGTAGACCGGCAATTGTTTTCCTTCGGACTCTCGTATCAGGGCCGAACTAACAGCCGCCGTGGAGACCGCCAGATACAGTAATAGAGGCTCTCCCGACTCAGGCTTTGATAGGACAGGTGGTGATCCGAGATGCGATTTTAGCCGCTGAAATGCCGTCTCACATTCTTCCGTCCATTCTAGGACCTGTTGTCCTTTTAGCTGTTGAAAGAAAGGAAGACACTTATCCGTGGCACGGGATATGAAACGGTTGAGCGCCGCCAATCGTCCGGTCAGCCTTTGAATATCCTTGATTGTTTTCGGGGATTCCATGTCAAGCAGAGCCTTTATTTTCTCTGGATTTGCTTCTATTCCTCGCTGACTCACCAGAAATCCGAGGAACTTCCCAGAACTTACTCCGAATGCGCATTTATTCGGATTTAGCTTCATCTTGTATTTGCGTAACACGAGGAACATTTCTTCCAAATCGGCTACATGATCCGTCGCATGTATGCTTTTGACGAGCATATCGTCAATGTATACTTCCATAGTTCGACCTATGAGCCGAGAAAAGATTTTATTGACTAATCTTTGATAAGTCGCGCCTGCATTTTTCAAACCAAAGGGCATCACTCGGTAACAATAAAGGCCTTTGTCAGTGACAAAGGTTGTTTTCGATTTATCTGACTGATGCATTACAATTTGATTATAGCCTGAATATGCATCCATAAAGCTAAGAAGTTCATGCCCTGCTGTGCTATCCACTAACTGATCTATTCTTGGAAGAGGGAAACTGTCCTTCGGGCAGGCTTTGTTCAAGTCGGTATAGTCAATACAGACGCGCCACTTCCCGTTAGGTTTCTTCACCAATACGACATTCGCGACCCAATCTGGATAATATATTTCTTCTATGAGATTCGCTTGGAAAAGCTTGCTGACTTCTTCTTTGATGATGGCATAGCGCTCAGGGCCGAGCGGGCGTCGCTTTTGTCGGATTGGTCGGTAGGTTGGATCGATGTTGAGCCGGTGTGTGATTACAGACGGATCGATCCCAGGCATGTCCGAATGACTCCAAGCAAAAACATCAGCGTATCGACGGAGCAAGGCGACCAACTTTTCTCTTAAAGGAGACCGTAGAGATGAGCCAATTTTTACTGTCTTGGACTCTTCTGCTTCCACTAAAGGAATCTCGATGAGATCCTCAACTGGCCGACCTCTTTCATGCGTTTCCCCTCGGGGATCCGGCGATTCAATTGTTGCTATTTCGGCATTTATTTTATCAGCCGGTTTTTTTACGGCTGTCATATAGCACCGCCTTGCGTCTTGCTGATCTCCTTTGACAACTCCCACTCCCGATTCGGTCGGGAATTTCATTAGGAGATGGTATGTAGATACCACGGCTTGGAGGAGACTCAGAGATGGTCGGCCGATTATCGCATTATATACTGACGGCTGATCAACGATCAGGAATTCAGCCATTATCGTCGTTTGATGTGGAGAAGTTCCGGCTGTGAGGGGCAAGGGGATGACCCCTTCGGGCATTACTTGCCCTCCAGAGAATCCGATCAACGGGGTCTGTACCGGACGTAGTGATGATCGTCCGACGCCCATTTTATCAAAAGCTGAGGCGAATAATACGTCCGCAGATGACCCCGTGTCAACAAGTATTCGGAATACTTTTCGATTGGCGATGGTCAGGGTGATTACTAGCGCATCGTCATGAGGATGATGAATACCTCGGGCGTCTTCTTCTGTGAATGAAATGCAGTATTTTTCTCTTCTCGGCTCCTTGGATGGCCGAGCGATGATCATAAGCTCGGACTCAGGCCGACTGAGATTTCTGGAATGATTTTTTCGAGCATTGTTTGAATCGCCTCCACCGCATGGACCACCGATGATCGTTCGGATTTCTTCCGTAGGCTGATTTTCAATCGGACATTCTTTGCTTGCCGCGGCTTTGACCACATGATCCTTGAGTCGGCCTTCTTTTATGAGCCGTTCGATCTCTTCTTTCAAATGAAAACAGTCACTCGTATTGTGCCCATGGTCGCGATGATAGCGACAGTATTTGTCCTTGCTTCGGCGATTAGGGTTGCTTCTGAGCTTATTGGGCCAGTTGACAAAGCTTTCGCCTTTAATCTCCATCAGCACCTGTTCTTGAGTCTTGTTCAGGGGGTGTAAACAGAGAATCGTCGATCTGGTCGTTTGCTCGACCTTTGCTCGTCGCGAACTCGCTCGTCTCTACGCTTCTTCTCTCCGGTTGACTCTGGTCCTTTTTTGACCGAGTCTTTGACCAGAGCTTTTGTTTCTCGCATCATCCGCGTCTCTTCGGCGTTCGCGTATTTATCAGACCGCGCCATAAATTCCGCCAGAGTATCGGGCGGATTTTTGTCCAAAGACGCCAAGAACGGTTTGTCTTTCACTCCCTGCATGAGTGCATTAAGCGCTGTTTCCTCTGAATGCTTTCGAACCTGAAGAGACTCAAAGTTAAAGCGCTTGATATAATCTTTCAGTAATTCTCCCTGTTTTTGGACTATGTTGTTTAGATGTACAGGGGGTTTTAATTTTCTTTTTCCGCCAATAAAGTTGGTGAGGAAGGCATCGCTGAGCTCGGCGAACGAGCTAATGGATTTTGGCTTCAGCTGTCTAAACCAAAGCCTTGCCACGTCTGTCAACGTAATAGAAAAGGCTCGACACATTACCTTATCCGAGGCATCGTGCAATTCCATGTATGTTTTAAAACATTCGATATGTTCGACCGGATCAGTTTTACCTGTAAAGGGCGCGATTTGAGGCAATCGGAACCTTTCGGGCAACCGAGCCTGCATTATCTCGTCCACAAAGGGCGATGTTTTTACCTCGGACCTTGACTGATATGTCTGTCGGCCGTTTCTCATATCCGCCATTTCTTTTTTCATTTCTTCTCGCACCTCCCTTCTAAGGTCTTGAATGTCGGCTTTCCATGGTTCACCGCTTTCGGCCGTTCCTTCAGGTGGGGGCCGACTACGCCTCCTTCGATCTATCTCATGGCGAAGATCTGTGGGAGGTAAAACGGCATTGGCCGACTGAGCTGGATGGGGTTCGGAGACCAGTTGAGGTTGGCTAGGTTGATGGAGCGATCGCGGTGCCGAGGGTTGGGGATCAACCGCGTTATCTGCCGATGCTGGGGCACGTGCTGTTTCCCCTTGGAAGGGCTGCTGCACTTGTTGCTGGTACAGCCGCTCGAGCATTTGCTTCATCACGTTCATGTCAGACCGGATTTCCTGGACTTCCTGGTCCAATCGCCCATCGCTCCGAGCCCGCTGGTTGTTTGCTGCGGCCGTAGCTCGGTGGCGATTATTAGGCGGATTTTGAGCAGCCTGAGGTGGCGGATGGGCCGCCGGCCCTGTAACGGCCACCTCGTTTAATTCATCTTCCTGAATTGTTCTTCTCGTCATCACCATTATGATTGGAATGTAGGGGGATGGCTTTTCGTACGATTCCCACAGACGGCGCCAAACTGTTGATGTAGATTTCGACACGCTCTCCTGAGACCTTCGTTATCTGCACACAAGGAAGAAAATAACCGAAGACTCTGGCTCTAGCCAGGGGGATCTCCGATGCTTAAGTCAGTCTCAATGAATTATAGAGGTGGCGTGTTGAAAATGGTGATGTTTTTCATACCTTTCACTGGAATGGAGACTCCCTATTTATAAGTTTGAGAGGATCCTATTATGCCCGGATTCTCTTCCTGATATGTCGGAGATCAAAGATATCTTGTTTCTGGTCTCTATCCATTCCCGAGATCTTGGGAATCGGAGATCCTCCTACAAGATATTCGGAACGATATCGAATCATCTTTCCTTCGTCTAATCCGGCCAACACTGAACCAACCTGGCCGAGACGAGGGATGATTCGACCCGGCCGAAACCGACTCAATTTAGATGGCTCGGATTTACAAGGTGAGATAACTGAACCTTATATGACACACATCCGAATAACCCATTCGTCGCTTGTGTCGGCTCAATTTGACTCGTCTCTTCGATTCGTGACCTTTGGCTCGGAATCACTATATGCCTCGGATAACCGAGCCATTAATTCGAACCCTCGGAATGCGGTTTTTATCCCCAACAAGTGGCACTTAGAGATTTTGGCGCATTGGAAAGTTTTAGTTAGGTTCTTAACTTTTGTTAGGAGATCTCCTTAGCCAAAATCTCCAACTCGGAGCTGAACCTAATCAAAAGTTAAGCCCTAATTTTCCAATTGCACATGGGTTTTTTTTTTTTTAAATTTCTTTTAAAACAATAAAAATAAAAAAATCCCATTTTCATCTAAGTTTTTAGAAACGTCGGTCTCCTAAATAAGAAAAAGACTACTCTTTGTCTCTTTCTCTTCAATGATATCTACCATTTTGTGGACTAATTGCCCGACAATCTCAAGTGAGAATGACTAAATATGCGATTCTCCTAGGAAGATAAAGTTGAAGGCATGGGATGTGGTTAGCCTCCCATTTGAATCTTAATGAGCCTCACCATGATGTATGTTTTATTCACATTGTCCATCCATTTTTCAAGCTCTGTTTTAAGGCATGAGCCTAGAAATGAGGCAGATCCAAATATCAGGTGGACCATACCACATAAAATAATAAAACAATTGTGATTGAATGCCTGACATAAAAAAATTTATTAGAGACCACAAAAGCTTCAGGTCAAGTTGGTATATATTTTTTCCCTTCATCCATACATGTGTGACCTTGTCAGTGGCAATTAAAGATTATAATGGACCTTTGGAAATTTTTAATGACGAGGGTTCAATCACCATTGTTTTCCTATAGTGTGGTCCACCTGAGATGGATCTATATCATTTTTTTAATTCATGCCTAACATGAAAGGGCAGAATGGATGAACCGCACGTATAAAATACATACATCATGTGGGCCAACAGATCAGTGGTGACGTGTTGGCTCAGCTTGAAATCAGGTTAGCCTGACTCGACCCTTAACCAGACTCAACTCGCTCAAGTTCCACCCTTGGTTAAGCGTTCACCAACTGCTTGTCCTAATCTGGTATTCGTGCACCCCATCGACCGTTCATTCGGTAAGGCCCACCATGATCATGGTTCAGAAATAAACCAAACGAATAATCACGACAAGATGACGGAAAGAAGTCCCTGGAGGGCTATGATTTTCCAACGGCGTGTCCGTGGTGGGCCACCTGATCTTATACACGCCTTCTACGTTTTTCCACCAAATCGACTGGAATTCCCGTTTCTTAAATAGTCCAACGAATATCTGCTTTCTGCAATTCAAGGAACTGCGTGTGTTAATGCATTCAACGCCGCAGCAGTGATATGGTACTCGGGAAGCGTATGACGCTTGATACTCAGGCATTCAATTATTGTACGTGCTGCTAGCATTAACTCAAATTAAATCTAGACGGACCCATTGCGGAAAAGTTACAGACGTAGGGAAACGGATTGGCTACTCTCACTGCCACCAGCCCGGTGGCTGATGGTCGGTGCTTTGTGGGCCCACCATGATGTATGTGTTTCATCCATTCCGTTCATCCATTTTTACAGATTATTTTAGGCTTGATAGCAAAAACGATATGGATATAAACATCATTTGGACCACATCATATGAAAACAATATTAATTGGATATCCACAGTTAAAATCCTCCTAATGCCCGCTGTACTGTTTCTTTGACATCTAATTTTTGATTAGGTCATACAGGCCCAGATGAAGGGAAAAAACACAAAGATAAGCTTCATCTAAAACTTTTATGGCCCAAAAAGTTTTTAATGGTCGGTTCAGTCAACACTGTTTCCTGTAATGTGGTCCACTTGAGACTTGGATATACCTCATTTTTGGTCTCATACCATAAAATGGTCTTAAAAAAATAGATGGACGGCATGGATGAAACACATACATCAAGGTGGGGCCCACAGAGCACCGACCACCAGCAATTGGCTGGTGGCAGGAGGAGTAGCCAATCCGTTTCCCAGACGTAGAAGCAATCAGAATGGTGGAGCCATCCTGACCTCTGATTAATGGACACTTGTTTGTTGAGATGGGACCACTCAATAAAATTCATTTTTAGCCGTCCAATCATTGCCCACCAATCCAATCGCCAGACAAACAGTCAAGAGTAATTTCTGCGTCATTATACTTTTAACCGGGACCGATATTTTGGACAGTACGTGGCTGCGTATCATCCATCAAAATCTGCCAGAGTATCAGAGTTTTCGAGTATATATAATTTTTTTTTTTTTAAAAAAAAAACAGCAGTATGGTGATTGTTCACCCCCACTTTTTAAGTTGTGGTGCATCACGGCCGTGCACCTTGCATGAAAACATTCCAATCTAAACCATCCAAATGGGAGAGAGATTACAGACGGTGCATAGCCCGAATCTCACATCGATCGAATAATAAAAGGACAATTAAGAACACATTGTTAACGATCGAAAATCAATCAGAAAAATTAGATGGTTAAGAACAACTGATCGGTGCTTATTTAGGGTTTTGATCTATACTAAACTGGGTCAGATATTTGAATGGCTTAGATTGCCGTATTACATGCCACGTGTCGAGCATGGAGAGATTTACAATTTAAAGATGGTGGTAAACTATAGCAGAGGTTTACTCCCACACGTATTTGCTGGCGGTGGTAGCGACAAGAAGAAACCAGTCGATGGGCAAAAAGACGTGTCATTTTAAGAAGCGATGACGTTTTGGCTGTATGTTCTTTATTTATTCTGTCGATTCCTTCTCTCCGCTGTACACGTGGAAACTCGCTTCTCAATATAGACCGTTAATCATTGGCCGACTTAGATGTGACATATTCCTGTGATGGAGATTTGATAGTTAGCACTCACGACAGACATTTTGCTTGAAGTTTCCATGGGTCTATGTTGGTAGTTAGGGTTCTTCCTTAGGATTACTTTAGGTTATCACTCATCTACAGCGGGGCCCACTATCTGGACGGTTTCGATTTATGTACCTGTATGCTACATGTCTGTAGGAATTATGCAGGTGTATGGATCTCGATACTCTGCCGCCTATCAAACTGGTGGACAACCCAAAACAACGTCAAGGCGTTCAGTGCCGTTGCCGGGAGAAGTCTACTCGAATACGTGCACCTGCGATGAGACAAAAGCAAGCGCACAACACGTCCAATACGGACGCGACGTCGGTGGATCACTGACTGTGGGGCCCACATTGATATATGTACCTGACATGCACACCGTCCATCCGTTTTTACAGCTAATTTCAGGGCAGGATCCTAACAAAAATGAAGCATATCCAAATCTTAGGTGGACCACACCACAGGAAACAGTGGCGATTGAATATCCACCATTAAAACTTCTCAGGGGCCACCAGAATGTTTATTTACCATCCAACTTGATGAAAAGGTCATAAAGTCATCGATGAAGGGACCACGCAAATATCAGCTTGATCTAAAACTTCTGTGGCCTACAACAAGTTTTAAATAGTCATTCACCACTGTTTTCTATGGTGTGGTCCATATGAGATTTATATCTGCATAATTTTTGGGATCGTTCACTAAAATAAGCTGAAAAATTGAATGGACGGCGTGGATGTAAGTAAAATCGATCAAATTGGGCTCCACTGGGATCCACCGAAGCCGCGTCCGTCCAATATAGCAGGTTTGTGTGAGATCTGGCCATTCATTGAGTGGGCCTTGTGGTGTAACTTCCCGTCCTCTCGTTAGTTGGGCCAGATATGTAAGCTTGAATCTAGACCGGTGTTTTTCCATTTCCAATCACCCATTTTTTTACATCCGCGTATGGACCTTTTGATAATCTAACCAACCTGATTTTTGGGTCAGTATGCATTCGCAGGAGGTCATCACTGATGAACGGTCAGATCTTCTACGCATGTGCTACAATGCCACATGGTCCAACATCGGATTTCCCAAAAAAAAAAAATCCCCTCACAAGATGGCTTGAATGAGACTGTCGCAACATCATCCACGTGCAATGAGGGTGTATTGATTATCCTAGATAGAATACTTACTATACTTGCAAGTCCAATGACGTCACCACTTCACCATCACCGTGGAAAAACAAATGGCCGTTTCAGACACGCTACGTTGAAAACCAAGATTTCGAGACGTACCGTATCCAAACCGGCCGTCAGTATAGTGATGTAAGCAATCCAGTGAACTAAGAACTCAGTCCACACCCAGGCCAGCCCACAAGGTAGCACGGTCGAGTGGGCCACCAAACCAAGCCAGCCAATCTGAGCTGTTCGGCTTCAGGAAACACGTGCCTAGGCCCTGCATCTTGAAATTTCAGTCACGTGCGGAACGGGTGGGCCAGTATGATCAGCTCAAAACTCATACTTAATCGGTGATCAGAACCGTCCATTCTGTGGATTTATCCGTGAACGTCTGGAAAAATGTGTCCTTGGTATTGGATGCATTGGTAGGTTTTCACGTTGAATTTGATCAGCTGTCCATATTTTATTTTTAGTGGACGGTTGATTAAAATCATTCAATTTGATATGATTTATACTGTGGTATTCCCATAATGGGATTCACAAACTGGACAGTTCTGATCACTATATGTGGGCCTCGAGAATGGTACATTTGGGATGGCGGTACATAATTTTTGGTGCCTTTGCGGATCAACGACATTTTCCTAACTACGGTAGATGCAGCTTTTTACCCAGCTTCTTTTCTGAAGAGTACAAAACTTACCTTCCCAACTTAGACGTTGGACTTGTGAAGACCAAAATACCCTAGCCATCTTTTCAGAAGCGGACTGGCTGATGTGCAAAGACGAGCGCTGACGGACGCGGATTGCGTCCTACCCCTGCCTGGACGGTAATCCGTCCGAGTAGGGCTTTTTTTTTTTTTTTTAATTTTTTTTTTAACACACGCACGCACACCCCCGTCGATTCGGATTGCGTACTGAGTAACTCAGTACCCTAAGCGTACTGGGTAAACTCTGTAGGGACCACCTTCATTTATTCATTTTATCCAACCTGTTCATCCATTTTACCAGATACTTTTATGGCTTTAACCAAAAAAATGAAGGCTATAAAAAGATCAAGCGGACCACACCAACGTAAACCGCGTGAATTGAACTTCTACCATTGAAAAGTTCTTGGGGCTACAGAAGTTTTAGATCTTCGGGTTCAAAAAAAAGAGATAGGAAGCCCTAAAATCAAAGGAAGAAGAAATTCTAAGAAGGCTCGATCAGGTAAGTTCTAATCGTTAGATCTTTTTAATTTTTTATTATGTTGTTAATTTCTTCTTGATCTATACAATGGATAGCGTGGATGGATAGCGTGGATCATCCACACTATCATTGTATAGGTGTGTAGAGTCAATTTTAATAAAGTGATATTTTTATGATTTCGGTCTAATTAGTAATATTTTAGGAATAAATTAAATGGATGAAATCTGATTGTGCTAAGGTAGATATGTATGTATCATATGATCCCTAAGGCCAAAATATACAAGGGCCATAATTTTTAAATAAATCTAACAATCAGATAGGCCACATTAGTCAAATCTAAAAGTGTTTAATAAAGAAATCATAGATTTTTGCGCAAGTGTTAGTATCATTTGGCATAAAAGGTCGAGATGGGCCATCGATGTATGTGTGGTTAGATCCACACCATCCATCTAATGTGTAGAGGCAAAACATGATAATACCTCAAGAATCTGGATGATCAAATCATCCAGTGAGCCACCCCGATTAATTATTTAACATTCAATTTCAGTATCTTAAAAAGAAAATTCAAATCTTGGTAATTAAATTTATATAAATATATAATTTTAATTATTTGATTATTTAAGATTTGGCCACCTAAGATGTATATCAAAGGTGGGCCCCATCATGTAATAAAAATATATGAATAATAATGTTGTTGATATAACTGATAGGATTTCTGAATTTGAACCAACCTAATTACTTTATGGATTGTACACTACCAGATTCAGGTGAGTAACTCAACTTGTCTCATAATTCATTAAAATTAAAATAAATCGTTTGTGATTGTTTGATTGATTGATATACTGATTTGAGAATTTTGTTATGATAATTGTATGTTAAATTCATATGTGAATATTCTGATCAAGACAACTATGTCAAATATGAAAAATATGCATTTACATATCATCCATCATTCATTGCATAGCATAATGTATGATCGATCCTACGGGTCCTCCCTGGAAGAAATGTCGATCCTGGTAGAGCGTTACCAGATGCGGGTTATGCCCAAGCCTATCGAAAGGTGGAAGCCTACCCAACGAGTGGATGTAGGTTAATGACCTCTAACCCAAGCAGATGGATGATAATCTCATTTGATGCATTCATACATCATTTTACATTCATATCATTGTACATGTATTTATGTATTATTTTAATTGCTATGATTATGAACCATACTGGGTTATATCACTAAGTCTGGCCAGCTTACATTTTTATTGATGGAAAAACTGTACAGAGGAGCTATTAGCAGATGATGTGGCGCAAAAAAAAAAAAAAAAAAAAAAAACCAAAAGGATCTCTTGTACTTGAACACGACCCACCTGAAACATGGGCATACTTATCTGAAGATGAAGTGACGGTATTAAATAATTTTTTTATTATATTTTATTTTGTCAGCATAGTTTGATAATGCATACTAGTATTTATTTTGAGACTTTAAGCAATTATTTAGATTTATTTCTTTGAAATAATGTTAGCATGGAATAAATATCATTATAGTATAATGGTATAATAAGTGAATGATTTTAAGGTTCATTTTATTTTAAGGGTCATCAAGATTTATATATGTTTAGTTGATTGTTGCTAAGTATTATGTATGTGTGATTGAGATTATGGTGGACCTTATATTGAATATAATTATCATCTTTGATAAACTGATTAAGGAATTAAATTAGTACACTTTGTGTACGAGTTACGAACTGAAACTCGAGTCTAAGGGTGCACACTTGGTATCGGATTTTGGGGCGTGACAACAACTATTCAATATACTAACACTATTAGAGGTTGTTTCCAACCATTATGACTCATCAGGAGGTGTACGTGTCAATCTAACCCACGGGATATAGTGTCCCATTAGGATATCTATGTTTGGATACAACCATCCGATGATCGAACGTACCGATCAACGGAGAAGGTCCTAGTTTAGTTCAACGATCACCGAGTATCGATCGGGGTTACAACTATATGGATGTGTGTAGGGTAATAATCTAGACTAGTGTCCTAAGTTTGATCACCATCTAATGATTCAAAAGTCGTAACTTCAGCAAAGAGTGAAGTGCGAACGTTTCACTTAAATTTAGGTGAGGTTATCACCTAAGGGATCACTAGCACATTCCATGCACTCGGCTTAGCGATCTTGACTAAATATCCGCGACAAATATTAAGCTTGACAAGGCAAACGTTATTATATAATTTCGAGATAAGCAGACCACGAACGCATGGTTAAGACTTAATTCGGTTAATCGGGATATTTTTTAAATAAGTTAAACATCCATATTTTTCGTGAGTAACAGTTAGCACAGGGATTAACTAAGTTCATAACGCTATCCATTCGTGATTAGCAGAAATAGATATTTATATCTAATTATCCTAAATCTGTCAATTCTAACATAATTAAGGGATTTAGTTGGGCTAGTACAACCTCCTGATGGCTCTGCTCGCGTATGTACTAGGGTTTCTCGTACAAAATTTTACAGGACCTTACAGTCCCCATGCAAAATGTTACTACATGCTGCCTTGTGCATGGGGCCCACCTTGATGTATGTGTTGTATATCTATACAATCCATCAGGTTTTTTAAAGCTCATTTTACATTATGATCATAAAAATAGAGCAGATTTAAAGCTCAAGGGGATCACACCATAGGAAACTGTGGGGATAATGACACCCACCGTTGAAATTTTTCCACGGCCCATCGTAATATTGATTTACCATTCAACTTCTTTATATTCTCACATTCTTGTGCAGACTTAGATGAAGGGAAAATACAAATATCAGCTTGATGCAAAACTTGTGTAAACCCAAGGAAGATTTTAACGGTGGGCATTCAATCCCTGCTGTGTGGTCGACTTGAGATTTGGATCGGCTTCGATTTTGGACACATGCTGTAAAATGAGATTTAAAAACCAACGGATGGCGTGGATATACAACGCATACATCAAGGAGGGGCTACGTTCAGGAAACACCCGCTAATGTGTTACCCGAGTAACACCTAATCCGCTCAGTCGAACGTAGGGCTTTACATGAGCCAAGCTAGCTCGAAAAGCTCGATCGGCTTGGCTCGATCTAGCTCAGCTTGACTCGACTTGAACGATGACTCAAGGTGAGTGAAGGTTCATATGACCCAGCTCGTTTTGAAAACAAGCCAAGTTCGAACATAATAGAGCTTGACTCAACTCGACTCGAACCCGGCTCAACTCGACTCAAATATATTATATATTATATTATATTTAAAAAATTTTAAAAATTAAAACTTAAACCATACCATACCCGTTCGTCCATTTCTTTCCTTTTTCCTTCCTTACCAAACTCACCGTGCTTAAGCTCCTCTCTCTCTCTCTCTCTCACAACACAAACAAAAGGTATCCTCTATGGTTCTATCTAATATATATATATATATATATATATATATATATATATATATGTATATGTATATATATATATGTATGTATATGTATAGAGAGAGAGAGAGAGAGAGAGAGAGAGAGAGAGAGAGAGAGAGAGAGAGAGAGAGAGAGAGAGAGAGACATACATTATTAATTGAATATTTGATTTGAGAGTTGGGTTAGTTGGGTAGGTCGGGTTGTTGGGTTGAGTCAGGTGTGAGTTGGGTCAGATTGGGAGCAGACTTGACTTGACTCGAGGTAAGCTCACCTCGAGCTCAACTCTATCCACTAGCTCGCCTCGAAACGTTTAGCAGACAAGTTAAGATCCAATGGTAAGCTCGAGGTCGAGCTCGAACTCGAGGAGAGCACGAATGAGCCAAGCCAAACTTGATCCACCTCGACTTAACTTGGTTCGATGTACAGCCCTAGTCAAATGTACGACTAGCGTAGTTTCTGGCAAGTTTACATTTCTGGCAAGTTTACAATGGGAATCGATGAACGGTCCTGATCGAAGTAGAGGAGTCAAAAATAAGGTGGACCACCAGCTGGGAAGGTCAGGTGGGATAGGAAACCAGGTCCCATCACATGCTACCCATTCTCAATGGGAAATGATCCATAGAGAAATTTAGGACTGTGGACCCCACCTTTTATCCAGCTGTTTTTATGAAAGAAGACTAACATTCTTTTGCAACTTAGACCTGCGTGTACGGACAACGAATTTGAGGACGAAAATACCCCTCCCTTTCGAAGACGAGCGCTGACGCTCCTCCAGCCAAGAGTTGTACGAACGGCTCAAAAGAGATCAAAGTTACATGGCCCCACAACTATGTATTTATTATATCCACAACGTTCATCCATATTTAGAGATCATTTCGCAGCATTATCCAAAAAAAAAAATAAATCATATCCAGATCAAATGGACCACACCACAAAGAGCAGCGGGAAAACTGATTTTCACCGTTAAAAATTTTGTAGGGCCCACCACTTGATAGTTAGATCTGTCTTATTTTACGTCTCAAGCTTAATATGAGCTCGCCAAATCGATGGACGGTTTGGATATAACACAGACCTCATGATGGGACCCACAAAAGGCGGTGGAATTACAACAGCAAAAAATTTTAAAAAATAAAATAAAAATGAATCTATAACTATGGATTATAACCGTAGCCATATCCGTAGCCTAGAAAATCGGTGAGGCAAACTAGAAAATGGCGGGGCAAACTAGAAAACGGTGGGGCAAACTAGAAAATCGGCGGGACAAGCTAGAAAATGGCGGGGCAAACTAGAAAATCGGCGAGGCAAACTAAAAAACGGCGGGGCAAACTAGAAAAACGGCGGGGCAAGCATGAAAATCGGCGGGGCAAGCATGAAAATCGGCGGGCAAGCATGAAAATCGGCGGGGCAAACTAGAAAATCGGCGGGAAGCATGAAAAACATGAAAATCGGCGGAAGAAACTAAAAAAATCGGCGGGGCAAGCATGAAATCGGCGGGGGAAAAAAAATTCCATGTAACGTCGATATATCTACATATTGTCGATATATTGATGCGATATATCGACAATATGTCGATATATCGATGCTTTTTTGTCGATATATCGACATATGGTCGATAATATCGAATTAAATCCTCATTTATTCAGCGACTTAATCAAAAAATTCCATCTAAAGTCGATATATCGACAATATGTCGATATATCTATGCTTGATTTTATCGATATATTGACATATGGTCGATAATATCGAATTAAGTCCTCATTTGTCCAGTGACTTAACCAAAAAATTTCATGTAACGTCGACATATCGATATATTGTCGATATATCGATGCTTTATTTTGTCGATATATCTACATATTGTCGATATATCGATGCTTTATTTTGTCGATATATCTACATATTGTCGATATATCGATGCAGTCTGTGTTGTTTATATATATATATATATATATATATTATATATATATATATATATATATATATATATATATATATATATATATATATATATATATATATATATATGTTGTGTTGCTTTTTATGGGTCCCATCATGATGTCTGTTTTATATCCAAACTGTCCATCTATTTGGCGAGCTCATATTAAGGCTTGAGACGAAAAATAAGATAGATCTAACTATCAAGTGGACCACACTGTAAAATACAGTGGGGAATTGAACGTCTACCATTGAAACCCTTTTAGAGGTTGCAGAAGTTTTGGATCATTATGAAATTTGTTTTTCCTCTTCATCCAGGTCTTTGTGACCCTATGAATGAACTTAGACGGGGAGGATTTCTCACAAACATCATAGTGGGCCCCCAAAAAGTTTTTAATGGTTGATGCTCATTCAACACTGTTTCCTGTAATGTGGTACACTTGAGATTTGCATATACCTCATTTTTTGTCTCATACCATAAAATGATGTGGAAAAATATATGGACGGCATGGATGAAAAGCATACATCATGGTGGGGCTCATAGACCACCGAACATCCACCATTGCGTGGTGGCAGGAGAGTACCCAATCCATTTCCGTGAAAGGAGGGGTATTTTCGTCCAGAAATTCGGTCCCCGCACGTGGAGGTCTAATTTGCAAAAGAAGGTTTGTCTTCTTTCATAAAACCAGCTGGCTAAAAGGTGGGGTACACCGTCCTAATTTTCTCTGATCCATAGACGTCCAATTTAATTTCTGTGTCTTTTCTTTATTTCTATATTTTTTTTAATTTTCTTGTAGTGTTTGAGTGGGCCATGCAACATCTCCTGCTACAACCCCTGTATACTCGTCCACTGACTTTTCTCTAGAAGCTAGGAGAACTAATAATATAAGCATGAGAAATGATCCAGTGCACTATAACATACAGTGCGGCCAGTGCCCTAAAGTATTCCTAATTGTATTGTTGCATGTCGCCATTAATAAAAGATCTGGGCCGTCCATTCGGTTTACCACCACTTCATTTGCCACTATATAAAAACCATGATCAATTGATGGCCCCATCAATCACTTTTTTCTTCACAGCTAAGAGTTTGCCAAATCATGGATAGAACGGTTAGAACCGTGTAATCAAACTAATCCTTTGAAAGCGCATAAAATCTACGGTGGACCCCCAGAAACGCATGGTTCAAATTGACGATTGCATAAACATTTTTCATAAAATCAAACTAATCGTTGGCCGGCCAGATTCCATAGTTAGGATTGTTCGATCAGTGTCATTTTTTTAATTTTTGGGTTGCAGGGTCTAGATCTAATATACAGTTCAACGTCAGTAATTTGGACCGTCCACATGTTCAAATGCAACTGGGTGCACTACAACTTGTGGTGCTCTATGTGCACTGGATCACCCAGCATCTTTCTTTCCTGCCATTAGTAAATTTTTAGTAGGTACGGCAACGCACAACATGTGGTGCTATACCATCTTTCACTTCAAACGTGCCACTTATGTGGGTCATCCGCACCATGAAAATGGTGGGCCCACCATGAAGTTCACTTGGAACGAAATGATCAACGTACTGTGATTTTGGATAAGACTGATTTAATTTCCAGGCAGGGCCTACCATTTTAATGGTAGGGATGGCCAACCAAGGCGCATTTTAGTGGGAAATATGATCCAGCCCCACAAATTATGGTGCTGTTGCCTGTAGGTTTTCACTGTTCAGCTGTCATTACTCAATGAGTGAAAAGATATGGTTAATCGCCCAAAAAAGATGAGAATGTATCATGACCGCCTACAACATTCCTTCTCTATGAGGCCCACTATATCGTTTATGTAAAATCTACTCCGTCCATCATATACAGATCTCGATGATATGCACTGACACAAAAAATCTGACTTATCTACAACTCAGGTGGGCTACGCCACAGGGAATAATGAAGAGGCAATGGAAACCATAATTTAGTTTGTGGGTCACACCAAGGAATTTAGATTGCATCCAATCCGTTCATCATGTGAAGGTCATCAGGATGAAGGGTTTCAATAATAATCAGCCTGACCCAAAACTTATATATACACTGCCGAGAGTAGTGGGTTAAGGTGATATTTAAAATGGTTTCCAATGTTGTGACCTATAAATGCTTTAGATCGGGCTTCATTTTGAGATATGCGGTGGATATGAGGAGTATGGAATGATGGACAGAGTGGATGTCGTACAAAAACAGTAAGATGGGGACAAAGAGAAGGGGAGGTGTAGTAGGTGGGGTAGAAGAGGGAGGATACGGGTCCGGGTGCCATTCGTATGGTGTACAGATATGTATGGAGGAGAAGGAGGATGTCTGGAGAGAGATGATGAGGTTGTCAATGTCAGTCCCTTGGAGACTATCCTAGGACCTTAAAGGGAAGATGCGTCAGCCACCGGGTCATCTTCTTTGATCTTTTTCTCACCATTCCTTCTCTTCTTATAGTTGGAGAGTGCACCATAGAGAGACAAGAGAGAGAGAGAGAGAGAGAGAGAGAGAGAGAGAGAGAGAGAGAGAGAGAGAGATGAAATCAAGCGTTGGGAAGTTAATCTATTGCATTAAATGCTTGCCTTGCCGATCTTCATTGGTTCATAAGAAAATGGAGGGTGAGAACGGCTTTGAAGGGGAGAAAAAGACCAAAATGGAGGGTGAGAGCGTCTTTGAAGGGGAGAAAAAGACCAAAAAGAGCCTGGTGGATGGAAGGCTATGCCTTACGTTATAGGTCTTTCTCTCACTATGGATTTTTCATCTTGAGACATACATAACACACACAATCAAATCCATTATGGAAATTTGAATTTATGACTCTCTCTAAGCAAAACCCAGAAAGGATTTTTCATTTTGACCCATATATGCCCCTTCTCTCTCTCTCTCTCTCTCTCTCTCTCTCTCTCTCACACACACACACACACACACACACACATATTTGCACTGTGATTCCACCCACTTGTTTCGGTTTTAGATTGCATATAACATTGCTACTTTAGATTCTCTCTCTCTCTCTCTCTCTCTCTCTCTCTCTCTCTCTCTAGCCATCTGTTTGTAATTTGTTGTGGGTGGGTGTGATTGCAGGGAACGAAACGTTCGAGAGGTTAGCAACCCTTGGATTGCTGATGAACTTCATGGTCTACCTTCTCCAACATCTCCACCTGAAGCAGGTCTTCGCTACCAATGTCATCAACATCTGGTCCGGTACCACTAACTTCGCTCCCCTCGTTGGCGCCTTCCTCTCCGACGCTTATCTGGGCCGTTTCCGTATTCTCGCCTATGCATCCGTTGCATCTTTTCTGGTACACCTCACTTCCACTCTTCATTTCATACACATCCATCTACCTTCTCCATCATTCTTCCGTTACTACTCTACGGTGCATATTGCATGAACTGAACACGTGGATGAACCCCAACCACCCACCTAAAAATAAAAATTAAAAACTGAAAAGGGGTCCGATCCATTACAATGGAAGTCACGAGTTCTCTAACTTGGGTTCCACCTAATCGACGGTCCCCATTATTTCAACCTTCTTTTTTTATTTTTATTTTGAACGAACTGGATGGTTAAAATCACTTCATGTGGTGGGTCAACTGAAGTTTGTTAGACCGAATGGACAATCTAGATTGATGAGTGGACCATTCATCTAAGCATGGTGTGTATCAGTACTACTCTGTCGTTTTACTTTTAAAAGTACCGACTTTATGCGTACCATGGTAAAAACTGGACACGGGATGGTTCTGCTCTTCCCACACCGACCTCGCTTTAGAGGTGACGTGGCTGAATTTGATTGGCCGCAGTGGCGTTCGAGATGGTTCGGACCTATCATTAACAGCACCAATTAAATGTCACCATGTGCTCGGAAGGAAGTGGGACCCACCTGGACTGACCAATGATGAACGACTGTGAGATATAGTACTTTTTAGTAAATTAGAATATAAAAATTATCCAGTACTCTTAGAACCGCACCATCCATTCTATTTGACTGATCTGGACTGTCCATTAGGCCCAACACACATTTCTGATGCAAAAAGCACACTGATCCGACAATCTTAACCATCTGATCAATAGCCTAAAAAATGAACCGCCCAGATTGGTTATATAAAAATGGGTCCTGTAAAAAAAGTAATCCTTATATTTATTGGCACTCATCATGGATTGCTAATACTTCTAAAGAGTCACTTTTTTTAGGCAATCCAAACCGTCCATTACACGGCTTGGAAACAGACGTCTATGAGAAAAGCCCAATTAAGGATGGATTGGGTCTTTAGATCAATGCGATTCTTGCAGGGTAGCCGATGAAAGGTGATCCTGGACCAATGAACGGTTAGGAGTGATAGATTGGACTGTCCAATTGTCCTGATGCTGCTAGGAGCACTATAACTTGGAGTACCCTAAGAGCACTGGATCTTTTCTCTTTTGGAATCACGTATATTCTTTTAAAGAAAGGAGAGCCGTTCATTTGCATGATTTTGTAGCTCGTTGTTGTTCTCAGTTTACAGTCATTTTCAGTTCGGCTTCAATCAATTCTTCTTTCCATATTAAAGTAAAATTATAATGAGCTTTGTTCGCATGGCTGGCCCACCAAGAGTCTTCTCTCCTACTGCCTCACGACGTGATGATCGAGACCATTCCTACGCGGTTTGCGTACTACCCAACCAGGACCTAGCTAGAGATAGACGGTCCTGTGAGGCCATTATGTGTATGTTTTATCCATGCCGTCCATCCATTTTGACATATCATTTTAGGGCATGAGATCATCAAAGAGAAGTAGATTGAAAGCTTAAGTGGACCACATCAAGGAAGCAGTGGGGATTGAAAGTTTACCGTTGAAAACTTCTCGAGGGCACATAAGTTTTGGATCATGCTGATATTTACGTTTTCACTCGGCACAGGTCCATGTGTCCTGGCGTGGATTAGGTACTACCCCCGCCTATTCGGAGCTCGGGACAGGTGGAGGCTCCAAGGGCCACTAAGGGGCCACCGTCATGTATGAATTTTATCCACACCGTCCATTTATTTTTTCATATTATTTTAGAATACTGGACCAGAGATAAGGCAGATCCAAGTCTTAGGTGGAGCACACCACATGAATCAGTGGTGCTAAGGACGGCCACCATGGAAATTAGGGTTCACCCGTTTTTTTTTTTTTTTTCCATCCAACCTTTTGATATGGTTTATAGACCTGGGTGAATTGAAAAAACAAATATCATCGATCCAAAACATCTGTTGTCCCTAAGAATTTTTCATCTGTAGTAATTTAATTCCTATCTGTGTGGTCCATATGAGCCTTAGATAGTAGCTGTTTTTGGATTCATAATTTAAAATGATATGGAAAAATAGATGGACGGTGTGGATAAAATTCATACATCACGGTGGCCCCTTAGTGGCCCTCGAGGAGGCAGCGGTAGTACCTAATCCGCGCCCATGTGACCTTATGAACAGGCTGAGTTTTCAGCAGTGCGAATTCAATCCCTGCTACTTCCTGTGGTGTGGTCCCCTGACAGGACCGTCCGTCTCTAGCCAGGTCCTGGTGGGGGGTAGCACCCAATCCCCGTCCAGACCGTTCATTTAGGAGGTTCCACGTTGGAGAAATTCACACCCATCGGAGAACTTCAAATACGCAGACGCGTGGTCTAGGATCTGCCCTTATAGGCCGTTCATTTTAAGTTTCTACAGATGGCGTAATCTCTAGTCAGTATCGATGAACGGTCTAGATCATCACATGGTGGGGCAGACAAGGGGAGCGGATGTGGCGAGCCTTGCCGGCATTTCTCCGTATCAATAGCAGGCATGCGCGAGGAATAGGTATTTCACAACACGGGTCGTACGCAATAGGTAGTACAACACCAACGTTCTGTGGGCCCACGGTGTTGTTTGTGTAACGTCTAAACTGCACATCGGGTGCACATATCGATGTTAGGCCGTGGACGAAAAACCTGTTAGCGTGGGCCATACGGACACTGCGAAGAAGACGTCCAACCATTGATTTGTGTGTGGGGCTCACCATGGCATTTATTTTCAATCCAACCCTTTTATCAGTGTGAAATTTCATTGTTCCTTGTGTGTGCCCCACCTGAGTTGGATCTGCGGCCTGTTTTTTGTTTTCATGGTGAAAATGAGGTTGCGCACCTGATGGACGAATTGGATTTTACAGAAAATAAGGTGGGCCTATAGAGGTTGGTGTTGGTGTTGTACTGCAATGGTTGTAGACTGTAGTAGTAGAGGATTCCGGCTCCAGGAACAAGACATAGGAATATAATTCGTGTCATTGACTCATTACACCTTCCTGCAATTGCACGTTGAGGACTACAGTTCTCCCGCAGACTACCATACTCTCCTGCAGCCTTTTATGAAATTTGTAGGCGTGTACATAAATGCATGCGCCACTTTTCTAACATGCATCCCATGCATACATGCAACATATGTACATAGATGGGTCCCTTGAAATTTCAATTTGTCGACCTGGACCATGCATTCAGTCCAAGTCCAAATTTTGATATCATTATCTACAGCCATTTGTTTTCCAAGCCGTAGATGGTATAGACGAATGGTTGGGATCTTTTTATCTAATTCAAATCCAAGGAGAGCACCATTGATTGGACGGTGGAAATTGATGATCGGTTGATCCTGGCCATCCATTTTGTAGGGCATTGATCTGATGGGCAGGATCACCAGATCATACTGATAATAATTGCATAGAGACAATGAAGACTGGGCCAAACAAAACCAACGGTCGAGATAGATCTGTTGTAGTTCCCACGTGTACCAAATGTAGGTACTCATGTATGTATGCGTGAACACATCTCTCGGTAGGCAAACATTGAAAATTAAAAAATGTTCACTCATGTGCAGGGAATGGCAACACTAACACTAACAACAGTGGTACCAGCGCTGAGGCCACCCAAATGCAACCCTGACCTGGAACAATGCATGGGCCCAACACGGGCCCAGATGGGCATGCTGTACTTAGCACTGGGCCTACTTACGATCGGAGCGGGTGGTATCCGGCCCTGCAACCTCCCGTTCGGGGTGGACCAGTTCGATGCAACGACAGAGAAGGGCCGGCGGGGCATCGACAGCTTCTTCAACTGGTACTACTTCACCTTCAATGTCTCGATGATTATCGCGATGACGGTGATCGTCTACATCCAGGATAGTGTGAGCTGGGCCCTGGGCTTTGGTATCCCTACAGCCCTTATGTTCTGTTCTATTATATTGTTCTTCCTTGGTACAAAGATATATGTGTATGTTCCACCAGAAGGGAGTGTCTTCACCGGCATTGCTCATGTGATCGCCGCCGCTTATAAGAAGCGTCGCCTTACACTCCCCCCCGCAGATGAGCAGCCACATGTGTTATACGATCCGTCGCCAAAGGGGTCCACCATCATTAAGCTTCCACTCACCCAGCAGTTCAGGTACTATGGCCCATCCAAACAATGGAAGAGTAGATGGATAAATTGCTTATTTTATTGTTTTCGGACTAAAAATCCAAATAAAATCTTTTTTTTTTTTTTTTTTTTTTTAATTTTTCCAAATTGACATTACTAGAATTTTCAATTTTGATACTGAAATCATGTTTCTTCAGTTTTCTAAACAAGGCGGCCATCATCACAGACAGCGAACTGAAATCAGACGGGTCTCCTGAGAATCCATGGAGGCTAGGCAGCATCCAACACATTGAAGAGCTGAAATGTCTAATCCGTATAGTACCCATATGGACGGCAGGCATCATCACCTTCACTTCCATAGCTCAACAGGCCACATTCAACCTATCTCAGGCATTGAAAATGAATCGCCACATCGGTCCCCACTTCCAGATCCCTCCAGGCTCCATCGGTGTCATAAACATGCTAGCATTAACCCTATTCGTCCCTATCTACGATCGAATCCTAGTCCCTGTATCCCGCAAGATCACAAAACGGCCAGGCGGGATCACTCTCCTCCAACGTATGGGAATTGGTATGGTGATTTCAATCTTTTCAATGATTGTGGCTGGCCTAGTTGAAGAAAAGAGGAGAAAGTCAGCCATTTTGCATGGTGGGCCAGGTGGGATTGCACCGATCACGATCATGTGGCTCGCACCACAGCTCGCACTCTTGGGTGTGGCTGAGGCGTTCAATGTAATTGGACAGATCGAATTCTACTACAAGCAGTTTCCAGAGCATATGCGCAGCATCGCAGGCTCGCTTCTCTTTTTAAATTTCGCTGGCGCCAACTATCTCAGTGCTTTCATCGTATCCCTTGTCCACAAAAACACGGGAAAGCACGGTCGACCCGACTGGTTGGCTGATAACATTAATAAGGGTAAGCTTGATTATTTTTACTACGCTATA
>JAJHSJ010000701.1:0-37623 GCA_021015155.1 Magnolia officinalis
TCCTTTCGGCACTCCTCATGTGCTTGGATGTTCGGGGATGAGGAACCCGAGGGATCACGGACCGCGAGGTCTCGGCCTCACGCGTGATGGGGTCTGGCCTCACAACAGTTTAGGGTATTGATACGTAGGGTGAATCAGAATCCCAACCTGCTGGATGAATGGACTAATAATAAATCGGCTAACATGATCGCATTGCACGCATTAGTTAGGGTGGCGACTGGAAGTCGAGGTCGCTCTGAGGGAGTGTTGTCATATGCGATCGTTAGATGGAGTCGCTTGAGGGAGTGTTGTGGCAAGGGCATGCATCATATCATCCCGCATGCATGCATTTTAAATAAGAGTTATTAGGTGTTGATGATTGTTGCTTTTCATTAAGTTCATATTACAATGATGTCTGTTGTAACTTGAGACCAATAGTTCACACTGAGTTGATCACTCACTCCCACTCTGGGACGGTGTTTTAAAAACACCAACCAGATTCGCTCATAGATGCAGGTGATGCAGAATTGTGGAGTTGGGCGATGCAGGCCTCGAGGAGGACGACGAGCGAACTCAGCTCTACTCTTGTGGACGTGATGTTGTTGTGATTTTGTTGAGTAACGCCTTATGCGACCCATTTATTTTCCTTTGGACCTGTATATATTGATCTCTTCATTTCAGCAGACTGGTTGTGGTTGTGTTTCATGTCCAAGAAATTCCAAGCTGCGCATTTAAACTGGATTAATCATAAAAATTATAAAATTGATGATAAGTGACACTCGGGGACTCGGGAGTCGAGTCTATACACGACCCCCGATTTTCTGGGGCGTTACACTATATAAGTACAGGAAATAACAACCCAAAATGTCATATGCCTGCGGATGTAATGCAATATGCGATGCGAATGAAATGACCATGCTGGAGTGTGAAGTCGGGATGATAGTACGTAGTATCGCAGGCTACGGGGTCCACCACAAGGGACTTCTATCCAAACTAGTCTCATACCTAATTTGGATAGTCAGACTCAACGTGGTAAACTCCTGATCTCAGGTTAGTCGCGCGCGCCCAACCGAAATCCTTGCCATAACGAAGGTACACAACAATTAGTTGCGCACCACCAGCCGAGTGGAGAGTGGATAGTGAATGAACGGATGAATGAGCATGCAACTCCTACTCAATAAGTCCACATATCAGTACGGTTCCTCTCTGGGAAATCACCGGGGTCTATTACACTCCAAACCAGATTGCCGCCCCATCGCGCGCAACAAGGTGAGTGGAAGAGACCTCACTATCCGCCTGCCAATATCGGGCCCGGCTCGTCGATAGCGGACCCATTCCTCGAGCTGGTCAGACTCAGCCTAGCATTGCCCCCTCCTCTCGGGCAGGTAAGGTCGTACCCCCTTCCAACCGACCACGACACAGTGGGAGACGCGGCCTAACGGTACATGGCCCTCATGCGCTCATGCATCCACTCGGTCTAGAGTTGGAGGAGTAACCTCTGGAACCAAGAGGGTTTAGGGACTTTCACCCAGGGATATCTATAGCACCCCATGTAGAACAGATTTCCGGTGTCCCGTCTGGCCATCCACGATATGCCTGTGGAGGCTACGGCCCTGATGTCGCTAGGGCACACAATGCAAGATGCATGAGCCATACAATCCAATCATGCATCAATCATGCGCATACCGTGCGCTCAAGTGAGATAACTCCTGCCTATCAGGAAGTCTCATAACAATCTGCCCAATGTCATATGCAATGGTCAACCACATCTCATAACAAACATGCAGATGATGCGTATGGGCATTATCATGATGCTATGTAGTCACATACTCATAATCGGTATCAATAACCGGTATCAACAATCGGCCTCGACAATGTGGACATTTAACCAACATTGCCCCCAAGAAATGGCTCACACAAAGCCAACATACAATGGGCTCATAACCTCACACAAGGGCCTAAATATAACACATGGGCCTTACTCAAGGGCCACATATACACAACAGGTGGACCCTGCTCATGGGCCTAATACATATCACAATGGGCCTTGCCATAGGCCATATATGAATACGTCACAGTGGGCCCCAACTACGGGTCACATATACATCATATAGATCTCGTCAATCGGCCTCGACTTCAACAATCGAATTGACACTCGGAATCGACCTTCATACGCGGCCTCGACAATCGGAATCAGCCGCGATACTTGGCTTCGACAATCGGAATCGGCCTCGACAAATCAGAGTCGGCCTCGATAATCAGAATCGGAATCAGCCTCAATCGGCCTCGACAATCGGAGTCATAATCGACAATCGACCTCGACATCAATAATCGGCCTCGATACTCGGCCTCGACAATCGGAATCGACCTTGATGCTCGGTCTTCGACAGATTAGAATTGACCTTGATACTTAGCCTCAATAATCAGAATCGGCATATACAATCGGCCTCAACAAATCGAAATCATCGGAATTGGCCTTGATACTCGAAATCGATCGATAATCGGCATCGACAAATCGGTCACGTCAATCGGAATCGGCAATCAGTCACGTCAATCGGAATCGGCAAGCGGTCAAGATAATCAGAATTAACAAATCGGTCACGACAATCACAACGATCGATAGTCGGAATCGAAAAATCTGTCACGTTAATCACAATCGGATCGGTCAAGGTAATCAGAATCAGCAAATCAGTCACGACAATCGCACCGATCGATAGTCGGAATCGGTAAATCGGTCACGTTAATCACAATCGGTAATCGGTCAAGGTAATCAGAATCAGCAAATCAGTCACGACAATCGCACCGATCGATAGTCGGAATCGGTAATTCGGTCACGTCAATCGAAATCGGCAATCGGTCACGACAATCAGAATCGGTAATTCGGTTACGACAATCGAGATCGATCGATGATCAAAATCGGCAATTCGGTCGCGTCAATCGGAGTCGGTAATCGGGCACGACAATCGGAATCGGTCGATAATCAGAATCGGCAAATCGGTCACGGCAATCGGAGTTGGCAATCACGACGACAATCGGCCGAACAAGGCCTAAGTGAAGGTCACCATATGGACATCTAACCATCATCGCCCATTAATGTGGCCATTTAACCAACATTGCTCCCAAGGAATGGCGCTCATAGGGCCAATCGTATAATGGGCCCACGACCTCACGTACAATCATGATGGACCTCATTTATATCACATAGGCCTCGTCATATGGGCCAACATACATCACATCGGGCCTCGAATACACAACAACTGGGCCTCGCATCTGGGTCTCCAATATTTCTCAAGGGTCTCAACCCATGAGCCCCAAATACATCTCAATGGGCCTCGACCCATGGACCCCAAATATATCACAATGGGCCGCAACAACTACACCATTCATCCATCTATAGAGATTATTTTAGAGCATTATCCAACAATGAATCATATCGAAAGATCATCTAGACCATATCACAAATAATAGTGGTGATAATAACTTTCATAGGTAAATTTCTAGTGGGCCCACCATAGTATTTATTTTCCATCTATACTGTTTATAAGGTCACAAGGTCCTGAACGGGGAAGGAAAACAACTATTATATTGAATCAAAACTTTTGCAACCCAAATTAAGGGGTTTCAAGGGTGGGCGTTCAACATCACTGTTTCATGTAGGGTGGTCCACTTGATATTAGATATGCCTTATTTTTAGTCTCAAGCCCAAGGACGAGCTCACCAAATGTATAGACGGTTTGGATAAAACACATGCGGCATGGTGGGCCCACGTCCAATCTGATGGACGGCTTGGATGTCATGGCTGCTGCACCATCAGACAAATGTACGGTGCAGATCAGATACAACATACATCATGGTGCGGTCCACATAGTGGCCCACCCTAACATATATAATATAATATAATCTCTTATCATTATAATATAATATAATATATTACATTATATTATAATATAACATAACATAGAGAAAGCCACCGTCCAGAGAGTGGTGATCTCTGGACGGTGCAGATCTGATGCATATGAGGTGGTGGGTCCACACGTGTGGCCCACCAATATGATATTATTAATATATTATTATTTATACATTACATATATATACAGATTTATATATAACCTGTGTGTGTGAGAAAGTGCAAGGGCCATCCTTGAATGCAAAACATGCATCACGGTGGATCGTCCAGATGAAATGAATGGACAGTTTGGATGAAACACATCCATCCGTGGTGGCCCCATCTGCCACCATCCAGATGGACGGATGAAGTGGATTGTACCTACATCACGGTGATTTCCACCGTCTAGATCACTGGACGGTGGAGATCAAAATACATACATCCTGACACACCTGGCCCACCGTCCCATGTGGACGGTAGGGATGATGAAACACACACAAATATATTAAAGGGTGGGCCCACACGTGTGGGACCCACCAGCTATAATATTCAATTAATATATTATATATACACATATATGTATAATATAACTCGGTGTCCAGCCCTGGACGTCCTTTCAACGGACGGTTGGGATATGAGCTCCATGTGGGACCCACCGTCTTAGCTGCTGGACGGTGGAGTCACACATGGTGATCAAAATGGGTCCACACAATCTGGACGGTCCAGATGGGTACTTCATCAAGTCGGCCCTACGATCATCAAAACGGATGGACTGCATTGATAAACCACATACACCACATGGTGTCACGTGCGTGTGGGTTCCACGGCGTGTCGTGCAACATTTATAAAATACATATATCATGGTGTGATGCCACATGGGTGGCCCACCAACGTCGAACCCTTGTCCAGCAAGTGATGGACAGTGGGGTATAAAACATACTTCACGGTGGGACCACAGAGCTGTCGCCTTCAGTAGAGCAGCTACAGTTGCTGATGGATGGTTGGATCACAAACAGCGGCCAGTGGGGCCCACGGCTGGACAGAGTGGATATAAAATACATACATCAAGGTGGGGCAGGGCGGCACCTGCACATGGTGTCCAACACCATCCAGAGCAGTTGGACGGTGTGGATGGAAGACCTTCATCACAGTGGGTCTGTCCACTGGACAGTGTGGCTCTCACACATACATCAAGGTGGGTCCACGTGGTGGCCCACCAAAGTCTTGGATCGGCTGATCTTTGTGTTTTCTTTCATCCAGGCCCGTCCAAATGGACGGGCAGCGAGGTGGGGCCCAACACATGGACGACCTAGATCATGCGGTCCACATTCTATCAAAGAGAGAGAGAGAGAGAGAAGCACCCACCGATCGGCCTTCTTTCTTCCGCCAATGCATGTTAGAGCTTTAAAGGTACGATTTCAACGGTTGGGATCGATTTTGGAGGGTGGGATTGGGTGGTAGGGAGGTAGGCCACACATAACATCCCCTCTCCCATGGAAAATGCTTGGACGTGGGTTGCTCTCATGGAGCTTGGGAGAGAATGAGAGGGAGAGAGAGATGAGAGAGAGGTGATGTGAGTGATGGAGTGATGGGGAGAGAGATGGGTGAGGTGATGGGAAAGTTGACTTTAGGGATGAGGGGTTGTACTTGGGGATGGGTGAGTGATGTGTGAGTGATTGATGGGATTGATGGGATTGATGGGGTTGATTCTCTTGGGTTTTGTAACGCGCGGCATTTTCCTCGAACTGAACGCGGGCCTACATCTCCTGGCCAGAGTATCGGATCGGCGCGCAAGACAGGGCATCGGAACGCGGCGACGGCGCGGTCGCATTGGTACTAGTCTTAGGTTGAATCGACTCGGGTTGACGGCGTGTGAATCAAGGTCACGCGCAACGCCGGTTAAGGGTCGAAGGTTGCCGAAATTCGACCGGGAAGACCGCGAAAGCCTAAGGAACGGTACGGTCTAGGATACGGGTCTTACATTATGCAACACCATGTTTGATAGTCGTTTGTTGTGAGTTAGCCATTGATTATGTGCACGTCTTACTTCTACTATGAGTACTTCTTATGATACCACATGTCGGTGATTGTTATCTATTTCTACGCTTGAACATGTATTATGCACTATGAAACTTGACTAACTTAATGTTATTATTGTAACACTCCATTTTTTTTTAAACGGTGGATTCCACTGTTACCTATGGTGTGGCTCATATAAGCTTTGGATGACCCTCATTTTTGGGCACATGCCCTAACCTTGACGGGCAAAACTGATGAACGATGTGGATTTGTCACATCATTCCCGTGGGGCCTACTCTCTTAGAAAAACAAACACAAAAAAAAAAAAAAAAACAAAGGACGTGCAAACTATCCCTTCTCTCCCTGACTCTCTCTCTCTTTCCCTTCTTCTTTGTGGTATAGTTGTAGACATGAACTTATCCACCATGCATGCCATCATCATGGTGGGACCCACTCCTCAATCTAAACCATCCAATGAACTCGTACCCTCGATTAACCTTAGTCCTTAAGATCTTTAACCTAAAAACATTTTACATGGCTCACCTTAAAGCTTGATTTAAACTAAATTTTTTAGCACTAGGACCTGTGGAACCTGATTAATGGTCTGATTTCTCTCAGCTATTATGGTGGACCCTACATCACTACCACTCATCACGGTTATAATAACCGAAAGCAAAAAATCAGCCTTGTGCACGAAGTCACGCTCGAACACATCTTTCCTCTCTCGGACTCCTTAATATACAAATCTCCTCTCTTACGATCATGGAGATTCTCCTCAGTGATTCCAGCCCACTCACTCATCGATTCATAGTCGTTGAAAGGCCTACCATTGGGATCTCTAAAAATCTTCTTCTTCCTACTTCTCAATTTCATGCAACTAGCAGTTGCACCTTTCAACTTCAGAATCAACCAACAAAATCAATCCAAAGCTTCAATTTGTGGAGCCTACAAGCTTTGTGCGGCTCGTAAGAACCATCCACAACTGTCAGTGTTGCAAAATGCATCAATCCAGATTTTGACATGATCGTCTTCTTCATCTACACCACCACCGTCTGATCTATGTAAACCAGCATTACGTAAGTAAATCTTTCCACGAGACCCATTAAAAATTGATTTGACCATTAATTAATATCCAGGATCTTAGTATGCATATTTACATCCTGTAACAGGTAAGTTGTTTCCCAGATAGTTAATCTGAAAGTAATGTATAATTGTAATATAAGCTGACTCGCTGAGTCAATAATCTTGTAATTATTATTTATTTCCAGAAGTTGTTGTACAGATAAAAACCCTAATCGTGAGAATTGTATCGGAACCATAGGTAAATCTTATTCGATCGGACCAATTCTAGCATACAAATCCAATTTTGTTCGTGATCGTTATATCGATCAGATTTGTAGCAGACTTTGTTGTCCAGAGAATAATCCTACGAAAATTCATATCAATATCAGAGTGTTTTATCATCACAACAGGTAGGTGATCATTCCCTATTGAAAACTTCATAAATAATTGCCTTATATGAGCTAGACATTGAGATATTCTTGATTTGATTAAACCGATGCAAATATTATTTTTTTCATTTAATATTATCTAATGGTGATAATGAATATTAATTATGTGAACATAGACACTATATCTATCATATTTCCTTGTAAGTCTGAATTAGATGCATTTTATGTGAACTATTTCTATTTAATGTAAAGATTTAATGATTCTTACGGGTGCTTTACCCATGGTCATTCCCGAAAGGATCGGCACGATACGGGTGCTCTGCACAGGGTCATTCCCGAAAGGATCAGCACGATACGGGTGCTCTGCACAGGGTCATTCCCAAAAGGATCGGTATGAGTGCTCTGCCCTGGGTGATTCCCTAAAAGGATTAGTACACACAGGTGCACTGCCTAGGCTTTTGTCCCTAAAAGCTTAAACTGGTACTCTGGCAAAGGTCATACCCTGAAAAGATCAACACCGGTGCTCTGCCATGAGTCATCCTCTAAAAGGATCAGCACACATGAGCATTTTGCCCACTCCAAATCTTAGTATTTTAGGAATGCTATGTTAAAACAATTTATTCATTTCATATTCATGAATGACAAATTATTAATTATGATTTTAAATCCAATGTTCGCCTTATTATAATTAATATGTCGAGGTTAAATTTGGTAATATTTGTGAAGCTTTCAACTCGAGATTGATGTGATCCTATTGAGTTGTCAACTCATTATGTTTTAACGATTTCAGGTTATGAATATTTTGAAGATACAGGATGCTACTATTAGTAGTGGAGCATTGAATGTGGTTGGATGCGCGTGATATGTCATTATACATAGAATCAATTTAATTTCGAGTTAAATAATTATGCATCGATGCAGTAACAGATTATGTAATTAATTATCTTAGCATGTGGTTTAGATTTTAAAATTTGTGGACTATGGTAGGAGGAAATGAAATGCATATTTATTTGTCATACTTTATTTATTTATTTATTTTCTTTAGAGGTCACGGGTCTGGAATTCGGGTTACCCTATTTGGGTACCCGAATTTTGGGGCGTGACAATTATTATATTGTTTCATGGCTCTTTAAGTAGTTTCAGCCAAAAAACCTTCTTCTATACAATGTTGTGGTACAACAACTGAATCTATTACTGGCCACGACCATATTTTGGTCAATACCTATTATTACTTATGAGACTATTAAAGTAGTTGACTCTGCAATGTGAGTGAGATTTGTGAAATATGTCTCATAATGATGATAATAGTTAGATAGATATCCCATTTTGGGCTACTCATGACCTTTTAGGTTTTATTCATATTTGATGGTAAGAGCAGCCAAAGAGATTTTATATTTGTTTTTTTAATAAGATTTCATTACCATATGGCATCATTTGAATTGTTAGATCTGACATGGTCAAATCAAACATAAATACAATTCATTCTATATATTAAAAAAAAATGTCAATAATCAATTGCAATACCTTTCAATTAATGTACCATCACCATCTAACTCAACATACAAGTACCACCCACATGATAAGAGAGTATTGATTTTGATCTTAATGAAAAAACATAGTCGGATGATAAGTTTAGTTACTTCATGCGGTACGACATCAGCTCTATACAGGAATGGGAGAGTTATTCAGTACACTTCAATATAGTCTGACACGGGTAGGGCTATACACGAACTAGGCTAGCCCGTTAACTCACTCGACTCGGCCCGACCCGGAACTGAGTTCGATCCGAGACGGGCCATTTTCTTCAGCTTGAAACTGAGTTCGGGCTGAGTTCGAACAGGTCTCAGTTCGGCCTGACTCGATCCAAAAACCCGACTCGACCTGGCCCGACTCGGCGTTTTTATATATATATATATATATATATATATATATATATATTATAATATATAATAGGAAAAAGGTACCATGCGCTCGAGCTGATGGGAACGTCCCATGAGGTCGAGTTGAGTGGGCCCCACCATGACGCGTTTCGAACATCTACCCCATCAGTCAGATGCACCATTCCATCGTGGGCCTAGGACTCAAAAATCAAGACAATCCGTGACTTGTGTGGGCCACACCACATACAAAAGTGGAGAGGGGTCGTGCACCATTAAAACATTCATGGGATGTTTTTTGGGCCCACCGAGATGTGGTTTGCAAATCCAGCCCATCCATTATGTTTGTCCCACTTGGATGAGGGTTTAGACCAAGTTTCAGCAGCATTCAAAACTCAGGTGGGCCCCACCAAGTGCTTTTATATGTTTTTGGCATGTTTAACACGCATCATGGTGGGGCCCTTTGTAGATGGAGTAGGTCCGAAATTGGCTCAAACTCGGCCCGAACTCTCCCGATTGCTGACCAGGCCGAGTTCGGGCTGGACATGTTGGCCCGGTGACCAGCCCGGGCCGGGCTGGGCTCGATTGGTGACCGGTCCAGGCCGGGTCGAGCCCAGTTTGACTCGATTCGGCCCGATGTACACCGGCACTCAGAGATTGTACACGTTACATATATTAAATAAAGTAAGCCGTCCAAATTGAGGGACCCACTGTAAATAACCCATCACCCTAAACTCGGATTGCTCAAAAACTCCTAGCCTTTTTTACGATCCAAATTGAGGGACCAATGTTTACTCAATTCAAAGCCGTTGCCCATAAATCGGTTAGTTAGGTAATCAAAATCTGCGGAATTCTTTTTTACGATCCATCTATGGTGGGGCCATGCAGATGATGACCGGTTGTAGGTCGCGGCAATCCAGGTACCAGTAAATGGCCATGAACACCGGTTAATATCTTTATTTATTCTATATATTTCGTAGAGGTTCCCAAGCCCACACGCGTGTATAAGACATGCCACCTACTGGACGTACACCACATGTTCCAACACGACAGACAGGTGCAATATCCAAACCGTCCATCTGGCGGGTCTTAAAATGTAGATGTTCTCTCACAAAATCGTACTGGACCAGTCATCAGGTGAGTCCGAAATAGATGCAAGTAAACGGCTTGGAAAAGTTTGGCCACGTAGGAAATTCTTAGCTCGCCTGATGAGTGGACTAGCATGATTCTTTGGCCAGGATATCAGAATAGAGGGACGCTCCTGATGGATGGATTGGATGACATATCGATTTGCCATGCTCTACAGGTGGTGGCGTGCACACAAGCTACGTTTACACGCGTGTGTACTTGGCAAAGCTCTATTACGGTATTACCCAAGCCCGAAAGGCTTTTTTTGGTTTAGGTGGGGACCGGGGGTCCGGGGGTGGTGAGAAATGGTTACACGTACGCAAGTACTGTTTGCATATCTTAAAATGCAGCCTCTCCATTTCAGCCAATGAGTTAGTTATGTAAAGCATCCTAGCCATTAAAAAGGTGGGACACCTTGAAGATTGCCTAAGAAAAAAAAATAAAATAAATTCAGGCTGGTATATTCATTGGACGGATCACACCATCTGCCATCCATGCACAGCCAATGGTCAGATTGAACATATAGGTGTGGCCCATATTTGATAGTGGATTGACATGGTTTTCCTTATAAGATGAGCTTAATGTGGGGCCCGCATTTTTCACAGCTTGGATGGTCTGCACAATCCACAAAGCAGGAATTACAGGCGGCTGTGTTTAAAAGTTCACATGACCTTTTAATTATTAACGTGGGTTGTTGCTGTTCGTTTGTCCGCTCAGTTGTCTACACCCATAATAATTAAAATGGGAAGACAGTGCCAATACGCGTGAAACTGATGGATGATTACGGGTACCGAACTGGTGGGGCCATGATGTGGATGTACCATTAGGGCAAACGTTGCAGTGACCAGATACTACAAATCATCCTATTGGCCTGATTTTTTCAGGTTGAATGAGAAGCTGAGAAGCTGATGCCTTTTATCACGGAGTTAGAACATCCTCTTACATTCTTGTTTGGAAAAACAAAGTAGTGGTTGTCGTTTGGGCAAATTTTAAATAAATTGCTTTACTAAAAGAAAGAATATGGACGAACAAATGGATATATAAAATTGTTGGACTTATGGAGCACCATTCAAAATAGAAGGTTTTGTTAGAGGAGCTCTAAAAAGTTGAAGCCACATTAAGAAGGGGAGTGAATTTTGTCTATTAAAAAAGAGAGAGCATGATGTATTCATCGATGTCGGCTTCTCTCCATGTATCACCGTGTTGCTGGAGTACGTGACTGTACTAGTATGCACTTCTTTCATTGGTTTCATCCAGGATATTGAAGCTCTAAAGGTAGTTGTAGGATTTGGGAACTTTGATTGAAATAATGGTTTTTTACCTGGATAAGTAGGGAAGAATTGATCCATTGATGACATTTCTTGGTGGATTACTTTTGGGTGGAAGGCTGGTCAAAGGGAAAAGAATGTTTTACCTTAGTTGATAGGGACATCAAAGATGATACCGGTTATGATTGAGGGGTAAAGAGTAACTACCTCTCTAATGAGATCTTTCTAATGGAATGTTGCAAGACTAGAAGATGAAAAAGTAGTCATGGCGGTAGTAGGGATTTTTGAAGTATAAGAATAAGAGAGATGAGAGAGCTAAAGGTGTAGAAAATTAGAATTAATTCAAAATGGCATATATATCAGTCGGGAGCGTATGCATTAATTAATGACAAGATCATTATGACTCTACGTAGGGTTTGATCGTTTACTACATGTCACAACAACAACAACCGTGAAAAAGAAAAGTCACCATTCATATATTCGCAGTGACGTGTGGAGGAAGGAGCCGATCACATTTATTATATTAATGAGGAGTTAACGCCGCTTTCATCTTTTTGCCCGAATGCGAAGCGACATGGGGGCAATGTTGTACCATATTTTTTACCATTCCTGAAAGAACTAATTAGGGAAGAACATGTGTCATTGCGCGAGAAGTATAAAATACATTTAAGATTTTTGAGGATATTTCGAGCGCATATTGCAGAATTACGGTCGATGCTATTTAGGTGTTATACGTCGTTTATAGATGAAGCGTGGCCGAGAAACTTAAAAATAAAAAGTAGTCGAGAGAAAAGCGGTGCTAAAGTAGTTACAATCTAAGAAGAATTTGGATGGTCCGAGTAGTACCAAAACAATTGCGATAACGGTTGGATGTGGGAAGAAGCATATTGATTGTTATTTCAAAAAGATCTATAAATAAAAGAATTTCAACTAAGCAAGACATCTCATGTCAACCCAATCAAACAAATCAAAAATTTATCTTTTACTTATTTTGGTATAACTTTATATTCCTTAGTATAATGTCTTTTATGTTATTTAGCATAACAGTATCATAATCTTACATTAGGAATAATAATAATCTAGTAATTGTAATCCTTAGCCATATTGCAAACGTGCACTAGACAATCCTTGTAGCAATGCAAGCGCTTCTTTTAGAAAAATGCTTTCCAGTTACTCTGTGTGTTAATTGTAAGTGTGTGTGTGTGTGTGTATATATATATATATATATTATATATATATATATATCTCGCTTATTTCTTTATCAGAAAATCATTTTGTATGAAACAAAGTGTAAATCATTTTTAGATTACCAATCCTACCCTCTAATAAGACAACTGAGTCTTATTAGATTTGAGTGATATGGTGTTGGTTCTATCATATTTGTCGATCTTGACAACGGTGAGGCTCATTGCTTATGGTTATAATTGCGGTGACGTCAGGTGGGCAGGCCCAATCACCAACTCTTACTTGACCCCTGTTGAGATTAGCTACAAAGTACCAAATTTTGGCCACATGCATGCAAATCCGGACCATTGAACTGATCTCCCCCTTTGTGGATGCTACATGGATCAGAAAAGATGCTTATCAGGCAATTTTAATCATCTGATTCTAATTACTGTTAAGATGTACAGCTCAACATTTTCCTTTTCGTCTTCCATATTAAGGGTACGATCAGTGTGAGTTCTGGTCCATGCTAGCTTCATCCGCTTCGGGCCCACATTAAACGTATGGCACGTGGACAGAGGCGAGTTGCCACAGCCTAGTACTTCTGGTAACTCGCATTTGAATTTGTTTGATACGGTACGAAAAGGTAGAAACCCACCAACAGTCCATGTGGCATAACATGGCACAAATGGAGAAATCACAGTTGTTAGATATCAAATCAATTAAAATAAAAACAATCAGCAGGCTATATCCAATGGGTGAAATCAAGCGGGTAAGATGAATCGATCAGGGTCATTTTTTGGACATTGATCCACGTCGGGCCCACAATTTGGACGGTTTTGATTGACGACTATGTATGCCACCCACTTTATACGTACTTGTTTTATGGAAGCACTGAGCGTGTCTTCGTTCGCTTGGCATGAACAGTGGCATCGAATGATAGTGTGATCCGGACCATTTATCAGGTGGAGGCACATTTTGATTATACCTTGCCTTAAAACCCAGATTGACCCACTCAGATGGACGGTCAGAAAAATGAGTAACGGTTCGTCTTCAACAGAAAAGACCAGTATTTTTGTTATAAGGAATTCTAATAACGGTTGCTGCCTGATAAGTGGATTAGATCTCTCATATGTATACGAAATTGACTCGTGTGGAGAGAAGTCGCTCATTTATTACAAGCGAGCGAGGGGAATTGCGGTGTTGAAACTGGGAAGGCCTAGAGAGTCGACAGCGCTTGTTGTCGATCATTGTTTTTTCCCTCCTCTCAACCACCCCAGATGGAAGTGGAACCTTTCCTCAATAAGCTTTTCTATTTCGATCGCGACCGGACACGTGGACGGCTGCCAACAAAGGATGTAATCGTTGGCATGTTTAAGTGCTTTCCTGAGTCAGGCTTTGCATTTGAACAAAATGAATGGACGGTCTGCTTATTGAATTGACTCTCTCTCTCTCTCTCTTACCTTGAAAACCTCCATTTCCATTGACCTCGCTACATGTAGACTTGTTGGCATCTACGGTACACATCTGAACCGTCCATTAGATCGGTCTACACTTCATGGGAATTCGTGGTAAAATCATATTGATGGTATGATCCAAAACTGAAAATTCAGTGGCATGCAAAAATGGATGGACAATCATGTTTGCAGGAGATAAGTCCCGTCTCAGATGCTTAGGACCATCAGATTTACGTGAGTTTTGCAGAGCAGTGGACATGGACGGCCGAGATAAGTGATGAGGATGCGTCAAATTGCAACGTGTCCAAATGCAACTAGTGAGCATCGAAGGATTTCCAAACCCACTGCATCTTTCTTTTTCTTTATTCTTTTGTTTTCGACGGGGGTTTATTGTCGCATGGGTTCGTAGGGCTGAAAGTCGGTCGGGTCGGGTCGGGTCGGGTTGGTGTCAACCGTGGCCCAACCCAAGTTTCCTATACCTCAACCCAACCCAACCTCACCTCAGGTTGGGAATTCTCAACCAAAGCCCAACCCAAGCGGGCTAGGTCGGGTTAATTGGGTTAGTCGAGTGGATACATGATAATATTTTTGTTATTACATTTGTTTATTATATTTCAATACACATTTTATTTTTTATACCTATAATTTTATTAATTATATATGTAATTATTTATCGTAAAGAACTTCATTTTTTCTAAATAAACAAGTTATATTGTGTAGCACACATCTATTTGGGAGAGAGAAATTCGGCGTAACTTGTTAGCTTGAGTCATCGGAAATTGTTGAAAACAGCAAACCCAAACAGCCGTTTCCAGCAACAACCGGTGACCATTGAACTCCCCATGCATAACAGTTGAAGCTCTAAAGGAGCTGTTTTGGAAGATGAATGGCCAAATGTCAGTTTCTAGGAATATTAAATAATGGAAGAGTCTAGTGAGGGTATTGTAGTCATTTCATAGTTGGTGCAAAAGCCTATAAAAGGCACCTTTTATGTCCGATTACAAAAACAGTGCAGCAAGTAAAATTATTTTTATATATTTGTGGTGTGTTCGGTTCTAAGGCTTTGTAAAGCCAAGAGAATTTCTGGCTAGTACAGCCAACAAACTGGTATCAAAGCCTTGGTTGTTTTCCTGGAAGAAGCATTCAAGAGGTTTTTCAGCCAAGTACAGATTTTTTCTGAGAAGAAAAATCTGTTTAAAAAATCTGTTTTCTACATAGCCAAAGTTTGAAAAATCTGTTTGAAAAATCGGGCTGAAGAAAAATCTATTTGAAAAAAATTCAGATAGCAGAGCCCAGGTTCTTTTTCTACAAAAGTTTCCAGCATATTTTTTTTCAGCCAAATCCAGAGTTTTCTGAAAAAATCTGTTGCAAAGGAAAGTTTTTGAGTTCCCTGTTGAAGTTGTCAGCAATTTTAGAAAAGAAAATTTCTGTTCAAAAAAAATCAGATTTCAGAAATTTTGTTTTTTCAGCCAAACAAATCTGTTTAAAAAATTTGTTTTCAATTTCATCTCTCTCCCTTACATATAAAAAAAAAAAAAATCAATCATTCCTTCTCTTAAAAAAGAAGAGATGGCATCCTCGATCCAGCCACGGATTCCAAAGTTATCCAAGGATATATGAAAACTGGTGCATCCAGATGAAAGCACTATTTGGGTCACAAGATCTATGGGAGATTGTTACCGATGGGTATGTAGAACCCACAACAGAAGAAGAAGCTCTCTACACCGCTGATCATAGGGCGGTCCTCAAAGATCAAAGAAAGAAGGACAAGAAGGCTCTGTTTCTTGTCTATCAAGGGTTGGATGAGTCCACCTTTGAACGGATCGCTGAAGCGACAACATGCAAGCAAGCATGGGAGATTCTTAGCACAATCTTCAAGGAGTTGATCGTGTGAAGAAGGTTCGTCTCCAAACTTTTAAAGCCGAATTCGAAACCTCACACATGAAGGAAGGTGAGACCATTTCTGATTTCTTTTCAAGGTTACTTGTTATTGTTAACAACTTGAAAAGAAATGGTGAAAAGATCGAAGATGTACGGGTTGTTGAAAAAGTACTTCGATCCCTCACAAGCAAATTTGAACATATAGTTGTTGCCATAGAAGAATCAAAGGACTTAGAAAATCTGTCCATTGAAGAATTGATGGGCTCGTTGCAAGTGCATGAGCAACGAATGCAAAAGAATGCCGGTTCAAATCTTGAACATGCTTTAGAGTCTAAGTTGACTCTAAATGAACAAAAGAATGGCCATACACAACGAGGCGGCCGTGGCACTAGCAATCGTGCAAGAGGCAGAGGGCATGGAAATTATCCAAGCCAATCACAAAATCAACAAAAAACTATCAATTTCCGTGGAAGAGGAAATGGTAGAGGTCGTTCCATGCGTGGACGTGGAAATACAAAAATATTCAATGTTACAATTGCAACAAGTTCGGCCATTATGCTTCAAACTGTTGGAGCAAACCAGTAGATCAAGATGAGCATTCTAATTATGCAGAAGCATCAAATCATGAAAAAGAAGACTCCACACTTCTTCTTGCACAGGAAGAAGCATGTGATCAACATGACGTGTGGTATCTTGACTCTGGTGCGAGTAACCACATGTGTGGAAAGAAGGAGCTGTTCGTGGAACTGGCAGAAGATGCTCGTGGCAATGTGAGTCTAGGAGACTCATCAAAAGTTCCTGTGAAAGGTAAAGGAAAAGTTAAAATTTATCAGAAGAATGGTGTGCCGAATTTTATCTCCAATGTGTATTACGTACCAAACATGAAAAGTAACATCCTCAGTATCGGCCAACTCCTTGAGAAGGGGTATGTTATACACATGGAAAACCATTCTCTCTCTATAAGAGATACACACAAGAGACTTGTGGCTCAAGTCCAAATGGCGAAGAATCGCATGTTTCCGCTCCATATTAACACAAAGGCTGAAAAGTGTCTCTATGGACTCGTGAAGAATGATTCATGGAGATGGCATCTTCGCTTTGGGCATCTCCATTTCAGTGGCCTTAGACTCTTATCCTCATCAAGCATGGTGCATGGCTTACCGGCTATTGAAGTTCCAGAACATGTGTGTGAGGCGTGCACACTTGGCAAGCAACAAAAGAACTCCTTTTCGAGTGGAGTATCCCGAAGAGCAAGAGAACCATTGCAGTTGGTTCACACTGACATCTATGGACCATTGGAGTCAATCTCTCTTGGAGGTAATAAATACTTTATTACCTCCATTGATGATTTCAGTAGAAAATTGTGGGTGTATGTAATCAAAGAAAAGTCTGCTGCTTTTACTATTTTTAAAAATTTTAAGGCCCTTGTAGAAAAAGAAAGTGGTCTTAAAATCAAAACTCTTAGATCTGATAGAGGTGGAGAGTACACCTCAAATGCCTTTCGAGAGTATTGCAGGGAACAAGGCATCAAACAGCAACACACTGCAGCCTACACACCACAGCAGAATGGCATTGCGGAACGAAAGAACCGCACCATCCTCGACATGACAAGAACCAAGCTCAAAGAGAAAGGCCTGCCAAAGAGTTTCTGGGCAGAGGTAGTTGCATGTACTGTCCTACCTGCTCAATAGGTGTCCAACCAAAAGCGTAAGAAACATGACACCACAGGAGGCATGGAGTGGCTACAAACCGAGCGTAGCGCACCTAAGGATCTTTGGGTGTGTCGCCTACGCTCAAGTTCCAGAAGCAAGAAGAAAGAAGCTTGATGATCGTGGTGAGAAGTGCATCTTCATCGGCTACAGTGAAGTATCGAAGGCATACAAGCTCTACAACCCACTAACTAACAAGGTGGTGGTAAGTAGAGATGTTGTATTCTGTGAGGAAGAAGCTTGGAAATGGAATATGGAAGATTCAGTCAAAGAAAATCAAGTTGAGGTTGAAGAACATGAAGAAGATAAGCATGAGAACCAGGAACAGACACCTGGAACACCCTCTTTCACCGAACCGTCTGCACGCAGAAGTCCGGCGATACGTTCCATCTCCTCTGGAAGTATTCCATCAAATCAAAATTCAGTCAGCACGTCATCATCCAGTTCTCCCTCACCCATGGCTCCGATCAAAATGAGGAGCCTCAATGATATATACGCCGAAACTGAGGAAATAAATTTGTTCTACTTGTATGCGGACCATGAGCCTCTCACATTCGAGGAGGCCGTGAATGAAGAATGTTGGAGAAAGGCTATGGAAGAAGAGATCCATGCTATCGAGAAGAATCAAACATGGGAGCTAATCTCACTCCCTCAAGGCCAAAGAACTATTGGCGTCAAATGGGTGTACAAGATCAAGCGAAATGCTGATGGTAAAATAGATCGCTACAAGGCAAGGCTTGTAGCAAAGGTTACAAACAGAAGTACGGGGTGGACTATGAATAAGTCTTCGCTCCTGTTGCTCGCCTTGACACTGTGAGGATGATTATCTCCCTTGCAGCGCATCACAGTTGGATGATCTACCAACTGGATGTGAAATCTGCATTCCTGAATGGAATTCTGGAAGAAGAGGTCTATGTTGACCAGCCTGAAGGTTTTGTTGTTCAAGGGGAGGAACACAAAGTGTATCGACTAAAGAAAGCTCTTTATGGGTTGAAGCAAGCTCCTCGTGCCTGGAATGCACGCATCGACAATTATCTTCAAGAGAACGACTTCGCTCAATGTCCATATGAGCATGCTGTCTACATCAAGAAAAATGCTCATGGCGACATCCTCATAGCATGCCTATATGTTGATGATCTGCTGTTCACAGGAAATAATCAGGCGATGTTTGAAGAATTCAAGCATGCTATGTTCAATGAATTCGAGATGACTGATGGTGGATTGATGTCCTTCTTCTTGGGCATCGAAGTAAAACAACAAGTTGACGGCATTTATATATCACAGAAAAAGTATGCCAAGGAGTTGCTTAAAAAGTTCAAGATGGCAGACTGCAATGCCGTGAACATGCCTGTAGCAACAGGCCTAAAGCTGACAAAAGAAGGAGAAGGAAGAAGCATGGACTCGACTCTGTTCAAGAGTCTGATTGGAAGCTTAAGGTATCTCACAATCACAAGGCCGGATATCGTCTACAGTGTTGGGCTTCTAAGTAGGTATATGGAAGCGCCAAAAGAATCACACTGGCTAGCCGCAAAGAGAATCCTCAGGTACGCCAAAGGAACAATGGAATTCGGTCTTTTCTATCCATACGATGATGAAGCAATGTTGTATGGATACTCAGACAGTGATTGGGGAGATGATCAAGATGAAAGGAAAAGCACCACTAGATATGTATTCTATCTCGGGTCGACTGCTTTCACATGGAACTCAAAGAAGCAAAGTATTGTTGCTTTGTCCACATGTGAAGCAGAGTATGTGGCAGCATCGTCCACAGTCTGTGAGGCGATTTGGTTGAGAAACTTGCTAAAGGAGCTGAAGCATCCGCAGGAAGAATCCATAGTCATATATGTGGATAATAAGTCGGCAATCGAGCTAGCCAAAAATCCTGTGCAGCATGGAAGGAGCAAGCACATCGATACTCGATACCATTTTCTCAGAGATCAAGTGAAGCAGAAAGTGGTGAAATTGGAGTATTGTCACACCACTGAACAGGTCGCGGACATATTCACCAAGGCATTACCGATTGATACATTCAGACGACTAAGATCAATGCTTGGAATGAAACCTGTTTTGGTTTGAAGGGGAGTGTTGTAAACAGCAAACCCAAACAGCCGTTTCCAGCAACAACCGGTGACCATTGAACTCCCCATGCATAACAGTTGAAGCTCTAAAGGAGCTGTTTTGGAAGATGAATGGCCAAATGTCAGTTTCTAGGAATATTAAATAATGGAAGAGTCTAGTGAGGGTATTGTAGTCATTTCATAGTTGGTGCAAAAGCCTATAAAAGGCACCTTGTATGTCCGATTACAAAAACAATGCAGCAAGTAAAATTATTTTTATATATTGTGGTGTGTTCGGTTCTAAGGCTTTGTAAAGCCAAGAGAATTTCTGGCTAGTACAGCCAACAGAAATAACGTGGACTAATGAGACCTGATGGCACTAGAATTTTCTGTCTTCGACACAAATGATCCACACAATTATATATAGGGAAAAGGTACAATGCGCTGGAGTTGATGATAAGCTCCCGTGAGGTCAAGCTGTGTGGGCCCCACCGTGATGTGTTTCGACCATCAACACCGTTCATTTAATGGGTACCCTTTAAATTATGGGATATCCCAAAAATCAGCCGTATACGGAACTCAGTGGGCCATACCATCTACAATTATGTGAAGACATGCCAAAAACATATAAAAGCACTTGGTGGGGCCCACCTAAGTTTTGCATGCGCCTGAAACTTGGTCTGAACCCTCATTCAAGTGGGACACACATAATGGATGGTCTGGATTTGCAAACTACATCTCGATGGGCCCTCAAAAATGGTTATGAATGTTTTAATGGTGCACGGCCCCTCCCCACTTCTGTATGTGGTGTGGCCCACACAAGTCACGGATTGACTTGATTTTTGAGACCTAGGCTCACGATGGAATGGTGCATCTGACTGATGGGGTAGATGTTTGAAACGCATCACGGTGGGGCCCACACAGCTCGACCTCATGGGCATTAAATCAACTCGAGTGCATTGTACCTTTTCCTTTCCCTATATATATATTATATATATATATATATATATATATATATATATATATATATATATATATATCAATCGGGTTCAGGTTGAGTCAGGCAACTCGAGACCGAAGCTCAAGCCCGACCCAAGTTTTATCAGGTTAGTGTTTGTATAGCCCAAGCCCGAGACCGAACCCAATACATTTTGCCCAATATATAACCCAATACATTTTATCAACTCGGGTCGGTCACGGGTCAGTCGGATTGAACCCGCCCAACTTTCAGCCCTAGGTTCCAATCCTTGCCTGAGTGGTAGAATATGAGGAGTTTCAACAGTCTTGGGTTCAAAACCCATGGGTGGTGAAATCCAACTATGGCATGTGTGGGCATGTGATGGGTGCGCGTTAGAAAAAATTTTAAAAAAATTGTCATATGGGTGCTAGCTTTGGTCCAAAGACAAAAAAGTACTTGCTTTTGGGATTCTTGTTTTCAGTGCTTCTAGTTTTCAAAAGACAGACAAATAGCTACCTGTTTTACTTACAGTTGGAGTTGGCCCTTTTGGTATAAAAAGCCTTGAAATTTAAGTATTTTACGAACCAAAAAGGCTGCAAGTAGGGGTGTACATCTAGTCGAACCGAGTCGAGCTGCCCTCAACTCGACTCGGCTCGGCCACTAGTTGACCTCAGCTCGAAATCGGCTTGGTCCTCGAGCCTAACTAGCCAGCTCGGCTCGGTTCGATCAGTAGGTTGGGCCAGTTCGAGCCAAGTTCAAGCTGAGTTCGCCATTGCAGCATTTTCACAAACACTTGGACTGCACCTTTAAAATCTCACTATATTTGAGACAGCGACAATGGTTTTACTGGTATTTTATCAAACGCCTTCTAAGCAACATAAAAATCAAGAAAAAAAAAAAAAAGGGTGTTGGTTTCATATACATATCTACCTTGCCACCAGTCACACTTCTTTGAGTCATTTCATCAAACACCTGGTCAACAACATCAATATCAAAGTAACCGAGTCACCGAATTGGTTCGATCCGAGTTCAATTCGAGCTGGGTTCGATCTGAGTCGAGTCGAGCTGGGCCAGCTCGAACTCGGCTCGAACTCATTTTCAAGCTTAAAAAATCAGCTTGACTCAGCTCGAACTCAGCTTCGAACCGAGTCGAATCAAGCTTCAAGCGAGCTAACCGAGCTAGCTCAGTTCGTGTACACCTCTAGCTGCAAGGCATGCTTATATATATAGTGGGGCCCACCTTGATGTTAGTTAGAAATTCAATAGGTGCATCTGTTTTGCCATCTCTTTTGTGGGTATGGCCCAAAAATGAGGTTGATCCAGAGCTGATGTGGGTCAAGCTAAAGGTAACAGTGGGAATTAAATACCCGCCGTCCAAACATTCATGGAGCTACAGAGGTGTTAGACAAATCCACCTGTCTATTTACTTTGTTATCCTAATTCAGGGCATTAATATACTAAAAAATTAGGCTGATCCAAAGCTTTAGTGGGCCAAACGACATGAAACAGTGGGGATTGAACTCCACCGTTGAAACAGTTTGGGGTAGTGGGGCCACATTGAGCTTTGTGTCTACCTCATTTCTGGACCACTTCCTAACATGAGATAGAAAAGTAGATGAATGAGTTGGATTTTTTATGAACATCAAGGTGAGATCCAGTTACGTTGGGGTTAGAAATCCACATTTTAGAGTATGATCTAAAAAATGTGGCCGATCCAAAGCTCTAGTGGGCAAAAGAATATGCAACAATAGAGATTGAAATCCACTGTTGAAACATTTGAGGGCAAGTTCGGACATGTTTAGCTTTGGATCCGCCTATTTTTGGGCTTGTGTCTGACATGATTTGGAAACACACACACACACACACACACACACACACACACATATATATATATATATATATATATATATATATATATATAGGGTCAATGTGAATTTTTCATAAACATAAAGATGGGCCGATGTACGTTTTGTTTGCAATCTCACGGTAACCTATGTATTGGATTGTGTGGTTCATGTAAGAGGGGACGGATTAGGTGTGACCTGTCCTCACCTAAGATGGTCCACGCTTATTGTGGAGCCTACATTGACGTATATATTCTATATCCACACTGTCCATCTGTTTTTCTATATCATTTTAGGGCATGAGCCCCAAAAACGAAGAAAATACAAATATCAAGTGGACCATACCATAGAAAGCAGTTGTGATAATGTGCCACAAAGTTTTGGACTAGGTTGATATTTGTTTTTTTTTTTTTTTTCCTGCATTCAAGTTTGTTTGGCCTTATCCACAAATTGAGTGGACAATAAACATTATGGGCCATAGGAAGTTTTTAATGATAGGACTTTCAATCAAATTGCTTCCTATAATATAGTCTACCTAAGATTTTGATTTACTTTATTTTTGTAACATGCCACAAAACTAGCTATGTGGGTACGACCCTAACCGTAAGTCATATGCATTTTATATCCACAGTCCATCTACTTGGTTAGCTTATTTTAGGGCTTGTTTCCAAAATATGAAGTAGATAAATTTCAAATGGACCATACTAAGGGCCCCCCGGCTTGTTTGGCAACATAAAGTAACCGGGGGGTTTCCAATCCCCTCTTCAGGGGATTTGTAATCCAAGGTGAGATCTTGGATTACACCTAAAATCATTTCAATAGTTGCAGGTGTAGCATATGTGTCACTATACACTATCATTCTATTGAGCACATGGCTCACTAATGATGATCAGCACCGTCCAAACATTGTCCAGCACCATCCAAACATTTTCCATGTAAATCAACGGTTAAAAATAATTGGTTAGCCACTCAGACATGATCTTGTGCTTGAGGCCCACCTGAGACTTGGAATTTTATCGTTTTCGATATATATTTTAGCGGGCTTATCACAACCATTGTGTCAAAACTTACATATCTCACTAATTAGAGATATTAAAGTTGATTTAGTAATTAAATTTAAACCCCTGTAAATATGTCATGGATAAGTACTTTTGTATTAAAGTTATTCACACTCCAGGGTGCCAAACACACGGGGAGGATTGTAAATCCTGGGGGTTCCAAATCCATGCTCCAAACAGGCCTAAAGGAAACAGTGATTAGTGAACATTAAAAACCCTTTACTGGGCACGAAAGTTTTGGATTAAGCTAATATATGGATTTATTATTATTATTATTATTATTTAGTTTCACCCACATCCGTGTGATCTTATCAATAGGTTGGATGGTCAATAAACATTACTGTAAACCCTAGGAAGTTTTAAATGGTGGATGTTTTTCAATGACCATAATTTCTTGTGGTGTGGTCTGCTTGAAATTTGTTATCTCCTTTAATTTTTTTAAACTATGTACTAAAATAAGCTACCAAAACAGATAGACGCTTGGATATACAATGCATGCCCACCTCATCGCTGTTCTGCGGCCGCGTTCGCAATAGCCAGGGGCATTTTTAACTTTTTTGTAAAATACGGTATATGTTCATATACCGTACATATCTATTTTAGACGGCAAGCATTTATTTAACCAACGTTTCAAAATTACAAGTTCTGATTTGAAAATACCCCATATCAGTCACTAATCTGTCTTTGGCTCAAAAGATAGGCAGCCGTGATAATTGTCTCTATATTTTTTCACTGGCCTCTTATTATTATTATTATTCTTATTATTATTAAGGGTGGATTCCTGTGCTAGTTGTAAACAATTTAAAAAAAGATGATGATGACTCATTCTTCGCACATACAGCACTGACTCAGAGGTATCCACACCACCTAAATTGTGGGTCCCATTATGAATTGTGGGTCCCATTATGAATTAAATATATCTTGAAATCAAATTAAGCAATGCTAACCATTCAATTAGTGGCTATCACATGAATGGTGAAAAGTTAAACAGTGAGCGGTCCAAATTTCAAGGAGGAAAATTTTCATATGGTTAAACCGTCCACCATGTCATGTGGGGATTGACAAAGACTCTTCACCATTTTTGCAAATTGTGCAGAACATCCCAATTATTATTGATATTTACAATTGATTTTTCTATGTAGCTATGCTATCTTGGATGGGCCCACAGGATCCTAATTATTGCACTGGAGGACTTCTGATGAAAGAAAATTGTGATAGAAATATAAAGCTACCCACCCTCAGTTTCACTTCCATTTTTTTCCCTTTAAATATCCTCCAAGCCAAGGTTTAGGATTATCCAATCTGTGTGCATCTCCTCATCTGATCCATCAGAGGTAGGGTCCGCCTAATTGCCCATTGAGTTTGCGGATCTCAAGTGTACGACAGGTTAAGAAAGTGGCAAATAGGTCCACTCAGGGAGAGAACATCAAAAGTATTATTGATCGATAGCCATCTAATTTTCTTTATGAGCTTTCCAGAGTATGGTGATCCAGAAATTTAATATGATAATGTTTGTTTGAGAAAAATGCCAAAGCTTGGATAACTAGGGTTATTATTATAATGGGCTTGGGTTCACCGCCACAAGCTTTGAGCTTATATTATATTTCTTTGCCAAATTTCATGATAATGTATGTAAATATGTTGTCATTATAATTTTAGCATGGCTAAACTAACCACCCGAATCAATGGTAAAATGCAAATGTATTTAAGAGATAAGTAATTTGTAATTATTTCACTTTTTCATAATATTATTATAAAAATCTTTAATTTAAACGACAACGTTTACTTATTTTGATGATAATTTGACAATAATATAAGGTGAAAATGCTATAATTACAATTTTACTATAGATTAATTGTAACAGCCCGGATTTTTTCCAACATAGAATTAGACGTCCTTAGGCGATGAGTCAATCCTAACACCGGTTTAACTTCTCAAACACTCAATTAAAGCCTCAAATCCCTTTTCAAACCATTTTCTTCACAAATCTCACCCTTCACTACCTTGTTCTTTCAATTTTTCTAAGCACTTTCATCCTAGACACTATCCTAAACTAGCTAAGTAGTATAACTTAGATCACTTTATATACAAACTACAAAGGCCCAGGTACCACCTCAGACCGAAATCACCTAGGACTAAATCCTTTAGAAATGAGGCGAGAATTAGCCAGTGTTGATCTCGAGTACCTGTGAAATTAGCACCAATTACTTTAAATACGATCTGCAAGACCCAAAACTTGTAGAATCATTGACGCTAGAGTACCCTAAAATCTATGATCAATCTCATTACCCGTCTGCTCTCGGGAGCATCACGAAACTCCGTATCAGATCTGGACTGCACGTCGGAAGTCTGATTAACACGAAGTTAAGGAATTAGGACCGCCTTGCTGGGCTTGACAACCATCTCGGAAATCAAATCCAGATAGTATCCCAGTGCTATTCGCTTGAGCTCGGAGTGAAGAGTGTGAGAAATATGAAATTAATTCAAAATAAAATATCTTGAATAGTAATCTGGCACGTATTGCTTGCAGATCAGTTTTAAGCAACCAGATCGTCAGAATTAGACCAAATTACACCCTCGGATCAGGAGAAATTTTATACACATTTACATATACTCGGAATCTCCGATCGAGATCCGCTGACCGTTGAACTAAAACTGGTCCGCCACGCGTGATCTGGAATCCTGACAGAAACGAAAACTTAACTAAACGTAGATCCGGTATTAGTGAGCTTAAGTCCGACCTTTGGCTCAAGGAGGCCCGCCAGAAGTCCTCCGTTGAGTTGAAACAGGTCCACTTTGGTTATAACCTAAGTATACTTTGACCTGGAGTCTATTTCGGTGAGTTTTTAGACTATATAAGGACCTTAAACCCTCTCTCATTGCAGTCATACGAATTTTAGAGAAACGCTAGAGAGAGAAGAGAGAAAAGAGAGAGAAAGTGGGAGAGTTGTGGGAGATCATTCCTGCCTTTCTTCCTTGCTGCCTTAGGTGCTTAACCACTTCATTCTTATCGCTTTCTCGGCGATTTCAGCGACGTTTCTAGGTAAGAAACCCTAACCCTAAACTGATTTGGGGTTTTAAGAGTTGTAAGTTATGAAATAGCTAACCTATTTCATCATATAGGTTGCCGAATCACCGTATACGAAGGCTTAGCAAACCTAGCTGATTTGTTACGATTCTACGATAAAATGTGTGGACTTTAGGTGTATAGGTTATGGTTTTCAACGCTTTCAATGTCAGATAATGATAAATTCATGATCTGCATGCAATTGCACATGTACATAGTGCTGTCTGTTTTTCGTTTCGATTAAAGATGAAAAATATGGAATTGTACATACTCTAGGTATTTGTAGAAAGTACGGTATACGTATAAATTTTAGAAATGTGTTTGACATGATTATTTGTTGTATGAATATATTATATATGGATAAATTACTTGTTTGGCGAAAGGACTCACCCTAATACATGTTTTGCTTATATACACTATGTATGTTGAAATTGTGTATTCTAGAAAGTACAGTATACGTATAAATTTTGGAGATGTGTTTGCCATGATTACTTGCTGTATAGATATAATATATATGGATAAAATACTTGCTTGGCGAAAGGTTAGCCCTAATACATGTTTTGCTAACATACATCATGTATGTTGAAATAGTGTATGCTAAGTGTTTGTGAAAATGACTGAATGAGTATAGAATTCTCATTCGTGCTCGCCATGACTAATTGTCATGAATTCATGATTGTTGTATTGGCGATACCCCTTTGACGAAAGGATTTGCCCTAAATCACGTCACGACCAATATACACTATATGCTAAAATGTGTGGCCCAAGTGTTTGTGGAAATGACTGAATGAATATGGAACTTGGATTCCTGCTTGCCATGACCATCCGTCGTGGGTGTATGCGTGTTATGAATGGGGTAACTCCCTAGTGAAAGGATTTGGCCTTATACCTATGTGATCAACATATGTCATGTATGTTGGTGTATGTAGTCTAAGTGTTTGTTAAAAAGTTTGAATGAGTAGTAGTTAGTAAATTGTAATGTTTAAGGGTGTTGAGATATGATTCTCAACTCCTTTAACTATGTGTATGATTTCCTTGGATAGTTGTGTGATTAGGAATTTAATATGTACAAACTCATGCTTGTGTTGTGCTTCATAACATGCTCAAATGATTGCATGATTTTATCTATGTGATGCATATGTTTAAATTCATGTTTACGTTGTATGATCCGTCATGGGTGATGGGGGAGTGGAGCAACGAGTGCGTGCAACAGCCCTGGTAGCCCTAAACGGATAATACCAGACTTTGATTGTATGATTTGAATCTTGATCCATTACTGCTTTAAATATCTGAAATTGAATGTGATTTGGGCTATTGTATAGTCCAGGCAGTCGGTAACGGGATCGAATTCGTGGATGAGTTTCATTTGCCACGCGAGATGTGTTCGACGAACCCGAGTCGTACTTCGGTTGGCGATAGTGGTTGGCCACACGAAGTGCTTATGCGCTTCATATCGTTCAATTTGTTGTGCGCTCGAGTTAGCCGAGCTCGTCAAGTAACCCGATCTGTCTATTGTATGTTCACCATGTTTGGACGCTACTGCTTGAACTTAGGGTACCAAACTTACCGGAGAAATCCCTTTTAACCATGGTAACCTCAATCCGCTAAGACTCATGAGCCGGCATGGTGGTATGGGACACCATGGTTGAGCTGTCGGCCTACGCTGGGGCCATGTGCCTTTCCGTAGTGACCAGTGAGCAACCAGACTTGTGAGCCGATTATGGTGGTATGGGATACTATATTCGAGCTGTCGACACCTACGGCGAGAGCCGAATACGGTGAGACCTGTATTCGTGCTGACGGGCGACGAGTCCTCCGTAGTGTCTTCGAGTATACTCTAAGGTCTTTGATTGGCGACGAGCCCTTCAGAGCAACTAGAGCATGAGTTGAGCCGAGTACGATGAGATCTGTATTCGAGCTGACGGCCAACGATTGAGCCGAGTACGGTGAGACCTGTATTCGAGCTGACGGCCAGCAATTGAGCCGCATACGGTGAGATCTGTATCCGTGCTGACGGGTGACGAGCCCTTTGTGATGCCTTCGCTATGCCTCTCAAACCATAATATCGTATGAGATTAACTAGACTGACGACCCTAGAATGGATCATGTTTGGGAATTATACAAGGGAGGTACCTTAGTTTCCCAATACTGCTGTTTGAAATGGACTAACAATTACTCGGTAATCATGCTCATCATCGCACTGCATGTGCCTGGTAGATGTGGAGCACTGAGGGATGAACGCATTCTCGAACGTAAGATGGTGTCGCATGAGGGTGGTTTGGCAAGGGCATACATCATGTCATTTCATACTTGCATTAAATAAGAGTAGTTAGAATTGTTTGATTGTACTGCTTTATCATTACTGCTTGACTGAGTTGATAACATGTTAACCTATGCTTTATTGTTCCACTGAGTTAATCACTCACTCCCACGTTACGGGACGGTGTTGTACACACCAACCAGATTTGTTGAGTTTCAGGTGATGGCGATGCTTATGAAGCAGAGTCGGACTATTGTGATTTGGAGGAAGAGTTCTCCTACATATAGTTCTCTATCAGGTTTATGAAGACCTTGTATTGTATTGACAGGGTTATGGTACTTGGGATAGAAGTCATTATGTAACAACCCACGCCCACACTGTATGATATTGTCCGCTCTGGGCACAGCCCGCACGGTTTTGTTCTCGAAAAACTCCCCCAAAAAGCCTCATACAGTATAGAGTGACAACTCTACATATAACCACCACTACTTCAGACGGCACTTCCGATGTGGGACAAAGCTTCACCTTTCACTGTGTGCACAGTAGCCTGCCAGCCACAGTAGCCTGTCAGCCACACAGTAGCCTGCCAGCCATCTTGGGGCCCGCCCACATATGTGCCCGCCCACATGCGCCCGCCCACATGTGACCACAGTGACAGGGCGTCACAATATCCCCGACGGCAGAGCCGTCCTCGGCTCTGATACCATTTATAACTACCCACGCCCACACTGTATGATATTGTCCGCTCTGGGCACAGCCCGCACGGTTTTGTTCTCGGAGAACTCCCCCAAAAGGCCTCATACAGTATAGAGTGACAACTCTACATATAACCACCACAACTTCAGACGGCACTTCCGATGTAGGACAAAGCTTCACCTTTCACTGTGTGCACAGTAGCTTGCCAGCCACACAATAGCCTGCCAGCCATCTTGGGGCCCGCCCACATGTGCCCGCCCACATGTGACCACAGTGACGGGGCATCACATTAGACACCACTAGAAATCCTCAGAGTTAATAGAAGTGATGGTTGCAAATCAATTTCGACCTCCGGTTGAAGAAATCCAGGATGAAAACGAGGTGCAGAACACCCCCCGGTACTCTACGAGATTTCTTACAACCAGCCGGGGTGAGCACACATTCATGTATGCTTTTTTCAGAAAATAAAGGGAATATGGATATCAAGCCAGGGGTGATCCAACTCCTTCCAAACTTCATATTTACACTTGAAAGAGTTTGATGAGATCATAGTCACTCTATACTTTACTAATGTGTCTGAAAACACGGTCAAGCTGAAACTCTTTCCATTCTCCTTTTTTTAATAATAATAAAAAAAAAAGCTAAGACGTGGTTGCACTCACTACATCCGCGATCGATTGGCAGATGGAACGACATGACAAGGGAGTTCATTAAGAAAATTTTCCCATATTATAAAACGAACACCCTCAGAAAGTCAATCATGAACTTCGCCTAAAAGGAAGATGAAACAGATGAAACATTCTTCCAATGTTGGGAGCGGTTCAAGGATCTTGTCAGTTCATACCCACAACATGGTTTTGAAACGCGGCACATAACAAGTTTCTTCTACGATGAGCTGACATCTTCCATGTGCCAAATGGTCGAGACAATGTGCAATGGGGTATTCATGAACAAAGATGTCGATGATGTGTGGGATTATTTTGACAAGCTTGCTAAAAACACACAATCATGGGACATCTCCCCAAAACCTAGCACCACTTCTAAGCCCACTCAATCAAAGGAGAAGGGCGAACTATATCTTTTGAAAGAGGAATACGATATAAATGCTAAAGTGGCCAGTCTCATAAAGAAACTCGAGACCATGGAACTTAAGAAGGATAAGGCTAAGGAAATTGTCTGCGATATTGTAACATCCCGGATTTTTGCCAACCTGGGATTAGACGTCCTTAGGCAATGGGTCGATCCTAACACCTTATCAACTTGTCAAAACTCAGTCCCAAAGGCTAAAATCGCTTATGAACCCATTTCTTTCACAAATCTCATCCTTCACCACCTTGCTCTTCAATCTTTCTAAGTACTTTCATCCTAGACACTAACTTAAACTAGCTAAGTAGTATAACTCAGATCACTATATATACAAACTACAAAGGCCCAGGTACCACCTCAGACAGAAATCTCACAGGACTAAACCCTTTAGAAATTAAGTGAGATTTAGCTAGTGTTAAACTAGGGTGTCTGTGAAATTAGCACCAATCACTTTAAATACGATCTACAAGATCTAAAACTTGTAGAATCATTGACGCTAGGTTACCCTAAAATCTAGGATCAATCTCATTACCCGTCTGCCCTCGGGAGCATTTCGAAACTCCATGTCAGGTCTAGACCGCACATCGGAAGTCCGATTAACACGAACTTAAGGATCTAGGACCGCCTCACTGGGCTTGACAACCACCTCGAAAATCAGGTCCAGCCGATGTCCCACGGCTATTCGCTTGAGTCCGGAGCGAGGGAGTGTGAAAATCACTATTTCCTTTACAAAATAAATATCTGGAATAGTGATCTGGCACCATTCGCTTGCGCATCAGTATTAAGCAACCAGACCGTCAGAATCAGACCAAATTACACCCTCGGATCAGGAAAAATTTCAGGAACATTTACATGTACTTGGAATTTCGGATCGTGGCCCACTAACCGTCGAACTGAAACTGGTCCGCCACGTGTGATCTGGAAATCCGATCGAGTCGAAAATGTAATCCCACGTAGATCCATGTGTTGTGAGCTTAAGTCTGACGTTTGGCTCAAGGAGGGTCACCAGAACCCCTCTTTTGAGCTGGCAAAGTGCCGAAATACCTATAATAGACGTACCCCTTGAACAGGAGTCTATTTCGGTGAGGTTTTTGGCTATATAAGGACCTTGAACCCTCTCTCATGGCAGCCATACGAATTTGAGATTTGAGAGAGGGAAAAGAAAGAGAAAGTGTGGGAGTTGTGGGAAGATCTCCCCGCCGCTCTACCCTGCTGCTATCGGTGCTTAACCACCTCATTCTTGTCGTTTTTTCCGGCGTTTTCGGCGTCATTTCTAGGTAATAAACCCTAACCCTAACCTGTTTGGGGATTGATAGTTGTAGGTTATGAAATAGCTAACCTATTTCCTTCTCTAGGTTGCCTAGTTGCCGTATACGGAAGCTAGACAAACCTATCGATTCCGTTGCGATTCTACGACAAAAGGTGCGGACTTTAGGTGTATAGGTTATGGTTTTCAACGCTTTCAATGTCAGATAATATAGATTCATGATCTGCATGCAATTGCACATGTACAAAGTGTTGTCTGTTTTCCGTTTCGATTAAAGATGAAAAATATGGAATTCTACATACTCTAGGTATTTGTAGAAAGTACGGTATACGTATATTTTTGGAAATGTGTTTGACATGTTTATTTGTTATATGGATATACGATATATGGATAAAATACTTATGGGGCAAAAGGATTCGCCTAAATACATGTTTTACTTATATACACTATGTTGTTGAAATTGCGTATTATAGAAAATACTGTATACGTATAAATTTTGGAGATGTATTTATCATGATTATTTATTGTAGTAATATATTATACATGGATAAAATACTCGCTTGGCTAAAGGATAGCCCTAATACATGCTTTGCTAACATACACCATGTATGTTGTAATAGTGTATTCTAAGTGTTTGTGAAAATGACTGAATGAGTATAGAATTCTCATTCGTGCTCGCCATGATGATTGTCATGGATTCATGATTGTTGTATTGGCGATACCCCTTTGACAAAAGGATTTGCCCTAAATCACGCCATGGCCAATATACACTATATATGCTAAAATGTGTGGCCCAAGTGTTTGTGGAAATGACTGAATGAATATGGAACTTGGATTCCTGCTTGTCATGACTATCCGTCGTGGGTGTACGCGTGTTATGATTGGGGCAACTCCCTAGTGAAAGGATTTGGCCTAATGCCTATGTGATCGACATATGTCATGTATATTGATGTATGTTTGTTTAAGTGTTTCTTGAAATGTCTCGAGTAGTAGTTAGCAAATTGTAATGTATAAGGGTGTTGAGATATGATTCTCAACCTCTTTTAACTATTTGCATGTTCTCCTTGGATAGTTGTGTGATTAGGAATTGAACATGTACAAACTCATGCTTGTGTTGTGATTCATAACATGCTCAACTGCTTTATGATTTTAACTATGTAATACATATGTTTAAATTTATATTTACGTTGTATGATCCGTCATGGGTGATGGGGGAGTGGAGCAACGAGTGCGTGCAACAGCCTTGACAGCCCTAAACGGATAATACCAGACCTTGATTATATGAGTTGAATCTTGATCTACTACTGTTTTATCTATCTGCACTTGATTGTGTTTGGGGCTATGATTATAGTCCAGACAATCGGTACCAGAATTGCATTCGTGGCTGTGATTTATTTGCCACGTGAGATGTGTTCGACGAACCCGAGTCGTACTTCGGTTGACGATAGTGGTTGGCCACGTGAAGTGCTTATGCACTTCATGTCGTTCAACTTGTTGTGCGCTCGAGCTAGCCGAGCTCGTCAAGTAACCCGATCTGTCTTATGTATGTTCACCACGTTTGGGCGCTACTGCTTGAACCTAGGGTACTAAACTTACCAGTGGAATCCCTTTTAACCATGGTACCTCGATCCGCTAAGACTCATGAGCCGGACATAGTGGTATGGGACGCCGTGGTCGAGCTGTCGCCTACGTTGGGGCCACATGCCTCCCCGTAGTGACCAGTGAGCAACCAAACTCGTGAGCCGATTATGGTGGTATGGGACACTATATTCGTGCTGTCGGCCTACATTGATAAGGTGATGGGGGAGCGGTGCAACGAATGCGAGCAACAGCCCTGGCAGCCCTTTGTAGTGACCTCGAGCATACTCTGAAATCGCGGTGAGCCTTAGAGTTTTGCCGCGGTGTATAGAGTATGAACTAGGCCTGTTTCTGTATAGTGATGAATCGTTAAAGAGGTGATGGGAGAGCGGTGCAACCTTTGGGCGTAACAGCCCTGGCAGCCTTTGCAGTGACCTAAAAAACACACCGTCGTCTGATATTAACTAGGACTGACGACCCTAGAATGGATCATGTTTGGGAATGATATAAGGGAGGTACCTTAGTTTCCCAATATTGCTGTTTGAAACGGACTAATAACAACTCAGAAATCACGCGCATCATTGCACCGCATGTGCCTTGTAGATGTGGAGCACTGAGGGAGTTATGTATTCGCGAACGTAAGATGATGTCACATGAGGGTGGTTTGGTAAGGGCATACATCATGTCATTCATACTTGCATTAATAAGAGTAGTTAGAATTGTTTGATTGTACTGCTTTATCATTATTGCTTGACTGAGTTGATAACATGTTAACCTATGCTTTACTGTTCTACTGAGTTGATCACTCACTCCCACGTTACGGGACGGTGTTGTGCACACCAACCAGATTTGTTGAATTTCAGGTGATGGCGATGCTTGTGAAGCAGAGCCGGACTACTTCTATGATGATAGGAGGAGTTCTCCTATCTATATCTCCCTGGCGGGTCAATGAAGACCTGATATTGTATTGACGGGGCTATGGTACTTGGGATAGGAGACATTACATTTCCTCACATTGGTATATTTTAGAACTGTACTTGAAATTATTTAACCTGGTAATGATATCACACTCTGGAGACTCATCATAGTTTATATATATTTTATCTATCTATCACAGTCTTCTGCTTGCAAATTTAACTGTCTCTGGAGTATGATATGCTGTTTTGGCTTAATCTCACTCATGTTCAATGCACGAATACAGTCAACATTCAATCATCATTCATTTTGTTGCATAAGTGATGTTCTGGAACTCGGGAGTTGAATTTATGCTCGACCCCCGATTTTCAGGGCGTTACAGATATTTGTGCTTGTAACATTCGTACAACTGAGAATTGTCCAACAATACATATTTTTCAAGAAATATTGAATGAGCAGTCAAATGCCGTAAACAACTACCAAAAGCCTTTCAAAAGACCCACTTCCAATTCTTACAATCTTAATTGGAGAAATCATCCAAATTTTAGTTGAAGGAATGGACAAACGGCTAACCCTCAAGAGGCTCTTACACAATTTTTAAATCAAAAGAAGCCTAAGGAGGATACACTTCAGAAATTCATGCAAAACCAAGAGTTATTCAATCAAAATACGATGCAAGCATTCCAAGATCTCAAAACAACAATGAGAATGTTTGCATCATCCCTTCAAAAGACGAAGTCACACTTAACAAGTAGGGAAAAAGGGATACTCCCAACACAACCTCTCCCTAATCCAAAACCACAATATGAGATAAGTGATCTAAGCTCCTCAAATCAGATGGAGCACGCTAAGTCTATCACCACTCTTAGGAGTGTGAAGGTCATTGACAAATCTATTCCAGTAATGGCTGAAAAGTCTAAGGACCCGGAAGAAGAAAAAGATGATAGACCTAGCGTTACTCCACATGGATTAGAACCAGAACATCTGAGTAAGCCGATTGCTCCGTTCCCCCGATTGATTGCACCAAAACCTCTAGCTAACTCTCAGGACATTCTAGAGATGTTGAAATAAGTGAAGGTCAACATCCATCTTCTGGATGTTGTGAAACAAATTCCTTCATTCGCCAAATTTTTGAAAAATATATGCACGACCAAGAGGCGGCAAAGTATCAAAAAGAAAATTTTCTTAACAGAAAAAGTGAGTGCCATCCTCAAGCAAAGTGTGCCATAAAAATATAAAGATCCTGGTAGCCCAACTATCACTTATATAATTGGGAATCACCAAATCGAGAACATACTACTTGACTTGGGAGCAAGCGTAAATCTGATTCCTTACTCAGTCTACGAACAACTGGGTATAGGTGAATTAAAATCCATCCGAACCATACTATAGCTTGTTGATCGCTTAGTTCATGTACTGAGGGAGATGATCGAGGATGTGTTGGTCCAGGTTGACAAATTCTACTACCTAGTAGATTTTATCATCCTGGATACTCAGCCGATATTGCAAATATGAGCACTCGAATTCCTGTCATATTTGGCCACCCACCGTGATTTTCGTGAGACATCTGTTTTGTTAGATCATTCCAGAACTTATGCCCAAAATTAAACAAGATAGGAGACTCAAGTGGGCCGCATTAAATGAAAAGGTGGGTTGGGAATTTTCTACCTTTGAAACCTCTCTGGAGTCTACAGTGATATTTACATGCCATCTAAACCATCATAACGTCATTACTACTGGATGAACTGAAATCACAAGTATCATTGTGATTCAAAACTTATGTGGCCACACGAATATTTTAATTATGGACGTTCAATCCTCACGTTTTCGTCCCACTTGAGTATTAGATCCGGCTATTTTTGGATATATCCTAAAAGAAGCTTACAAAACGGATGGACGGAGTGGATTTCTCAGACATCACGGTGGGCCCACCTAGGTTCCAGCGCAGGAATCCGCGTCCGATCTACCCAACCCTAATAAGCAAAAGTGATTAGGGTTCGTATGAGAAGGAGAGGGGAATTTCCGGCCACTGAAATGTGTAAGCGTCAAGGTCAAGCCAAGACCGGGTCTCTCACCTCCATCATCCAATTCCAAAAGGAATGTGGGATCCACGAGCCCTAGACCCCACACGCACCTCGTCCTTTCCTCTTCCTTTCCTTTGAATACACCTCCTCCTATAAATAATCCATCTCCTTCTAGCCACATCATCTCGCAATTTCTCCTCCTTCCGTTCTTTTCTTCCGCTCCCCATCATATGTCTCAGAGGCCCAACGTTCCTCATTCCTCTACGATAGCTTTCGCTCTCCATTCCCATCTTTTCGTCTCCAGTGACATGAATCCCAATTCCAACTGGTCTTTTTGATTTCTCTATCTCTCATTCTTTCTCACAACACCCAAATTAAAAATCCATATAAGAAAGAAGAGAAATTTCCTCGCTTCCAGGCTTCCTTTCAACACCCAAATCAAAAACCCATATCAGATATAAGAGAAATTTCCTCTCTTCCAAGCTTCCTTTCAACACCCAAATCAATACTCATTTCAGAAAGAAAAGAAATTTCCAAGACATGGGTCTGAAAGCATTCGTCGAAGGCGGCATCGCCTCCATCATCGCCGGCTGCTCCACCCACCCTCTCGACCTACTCAAGGTCCGTCTCCAGCTCCAAGGAGAAAACTCAATTCCAGCCCAGCCCAATCTCCGCCCAGCTCTCGCCTTCCACACCACCACCGCCGGCGCCACCATCCCGGCTCCTCCGCCGCCTCCCCGCGCCGGCCTGATCTCGGTCGGCGTCCGCATCGTCCGCACCGAGGGCGTCTCTGCCCTCTTCAACGGCGTCTCCGCCACAGTCCTCCGCCAGACCCTCTACTCCACCACCCGCATGGGTATCTACGACATCCTCAAGACGCGCTGGACCGACCCCAACTCCGGCAGCATCTCCCTCGTCCGCAAGATCTCTGCCGGCCTCATCGCCGGCGGCATCGGCGCTGCCGTCGGTAACCCGGCCGACGTGGCCATGGTCC
>JAJHSJ010002245.1:0-32298 GCA_021015155.1 Magnolia officinalis
TTAGCCTTGTGCTACTTTCCTTTAAGGTTTGGGCATGTGTCTTGGAATTTAAACACTCTCATGATTCAATATATTTCTCTATCGATGCAAGTGATGTGTTAAAGGTATCACAACTAGTGATTCAAATATTTATCTGGACGTAATGTGTTACGGGTAGCGGCCCTCTTGGTCGACACGTAATTTCGTGGGTAGGTTGGCATGGTGCACAATCGATGTAAGTAAATCGTCATGCGTGTTACATCACTTCTCAGAATTGGATGTCGCAAATAGTTGTTCCATGAACACATCGTATTATGTAAATCCCCTAATCGCATTATTGTGTCGCCTTGAGATGTTCGCATAAATCTACGTTAACGTTGGACGCACCGGCGAATCTTCGTAGTGTGAGAATGTGGGGCGAGTCAGATATTTTAAATTACTTTCAACATTATGATAATGATCACTACATATGATGAGCCGCATATACCTTGTTAAGCATGCATTCATACATATAGGTTGCGCATACTGATACATCTCGTAGTGGTAGAGTACGAGACGTATCAGACCCTTACATTACTTTCATGAATTTCTTGAATTATTGTTAATCTTAAAGGATAACCATCATTATAAGTAGGGCATTAACCATCTTCAATCGTACAGATGATGCAGGTGATGTACAGATTGAAGACCTAGATGACCATCTCCCTATGGAAGATTATACTGAATGAATAAAAAATAGTTTTATATTTTCGCTGCAAACTCGATAATGTAATAAGCTCCCTGAGAGGGCATTTAATAATTTATTAAATTCTTTTACTCAAATGAAATAATAAATACAATCGATTTTATTCTTGTGAATAGTTACCTTCATGAATGTAACTGGATGTGATCTAAATGGAATATATATATTATATAGTGCGATTTTAAAGCATCCAATTATACATTATTAACATCCGAAATTCTCGGGCATGAGTATGTACTCGGGCTGGGGAAAATTCAAGATTACAAACCGCATCTAATAAAGACATCAAAAGCTGACACAACCAGGGGTCTTTAATTAACAAACTAATCAATCAAGTTACTCCTTTAGCCTAAGCCAATGGTTTAGTGTTATTAAGATCGAATCACGTTTCCGCTAATTACAAATAGGTCACACTATGAACTTAACTAATCCAAACCCTAATCATTGCTACAAGAAATCTCACTAACCAATTCATTACAGAAATGTCCTGATTATCCAAACAAGCTCTAAATCTGTAACGACCCGTGAATTTCCGTACATTGGCTCGAGTACCACCTCGACCAGAAATCAATTAGGATTAAATCCTTTAGAAATTTAACAAAGTTAACTAAGTACTAAACTCGGTTAGCCATGAAATCCGTTGGGATCGCTTTAAATACGATCTGCAAGACCCAAAACTTGCAAAACAGTGACTCTAGGTTACCCTAAAGTTTAGAACCAAACTCATTACCCGTCTGCTCTCGGGAATGAAACGAAACTTCGTATTAGGTCTAGATCGCACATCGGGAGTCCGATTAACACGAAGCTAAGGAACTAGGACCGCCCCACTGGGCTTGACAATCATCTCAAAAATCAGATGATTCCGATGTCCACGGCCATTCGTTTCGATACGGAGCGAGGGAGTGTGAAAAACACTATTCCCATCCTAACATAAATATCAGGAATAGTGATCTGGCATCATTCGGTTGCGCGTCAGTATTAAGCAACCTGACCGTCAGAATCAAACCAAATTACACCCTCGGATTAAGAAAAATTCAGGAACATTTACATGTACTTGGAATTTCTGATCGTGGCCCACTGACCGTTGAACTGAAAGTGGTCCGCCACGTGCGATCTGGGAATCCGATCGAGTCGAAAACGTAATCCCACGTAGATCCATAGATGGTGAGCTTAAGTCTGACGTTTGGCTCAAGGAGGGCCACCAGAACCTCCCTTTTGAGCTGAAAAAGTGGCGAAATGCCTATATAAGCAGTCACCCTTGAACCTGAGTCTGTTTTAGGGATGTTTTCGGCTATAAAAGGGGCTTAGAACAGCCCCTCTCACAGCCATACGAATTTGGGAGAAAAACCCTAGAGAGAGAGAGAGAAAAGAGAGAGAAGAGCTTAGAGATTGTAGGCGATCTTCCTCCTACTGTCTTTGGTTGTCGCACGGCCTACACCGCTCTTTTCCAGGTGTTTTTCCGGCGGTATCCATTCCGTTTGAAGGTAAGAAACCCTAACCCTAGGTATGATTTGATGTAGATTCGTTGTAGGTTATGTAAAGGCTAACCGATTCCGCTCTTTAGGCTAAAAAACTCCCGTATACGGAAGCGCTACTACCCTTGCTGATTCGTTGTGATTCCAAGGGCAAAGGTGGGACTTTAGTGTATAGTTACGTTTTCAATGCTTTCAATGTCAGATAATGATAGATTCATGATCTGCATGCAATTGCACATGTACAAAGTGCTTTCCGTTTCCTGTTTCGATTAACGTTGTAGAATATGGAATTTCACATACTCTAGGTATACGTAGAAATACCGTATACGTATTTTTTTGGAAAAATGTTTGACATGTTTATTTAATGTATGATTATATAATATATGGATAAAATACTAGTTTGGCGAAAGGAATCGCAAAATACATGTTCGCTTGTAAATGTCTAGTATGTTGAAATTGTGTATTCTAGAAATACCGCATATGTGTAAATTTTGGAAATGCAATTGTAATGATTATTTGCTGTATGATTATGAGATACATGGGAAAATACTCACGCTGGCGAAAGGATAGCCCTAACACGTATTTTGCTAACATACGTCATGTATGTTGGAATAGTGTATTCTAAGTGTTTGTGTAAATGCTTGTGTGTAAATGTTGATGTATTAGTGCCTTAGAGAGGTGCTGATATGGGATTTCCGACTCCCTTAGAGACATGTAGGATCCCCTCCATGTGGTGGTTCGCTAGAACCACTCACTTGTAATGTGTATGTAATCCCTATGTGGATAGTGCTTTACTACATGCTTTACAACATGCTTTACTTCATGTTTTACTTCATGCTTTATAACATGCCTGCTAACATGCTTGTATTGCTTGTTTATCATGCTTTACTCCACATGCTATTGATGAGAACTGTTTGAGTTTGGGACTATGTCTATAGTCCAAACATTCGGTACCAGACTTGCGATTGTGGCTGAGATTCATGTCGCCACAAAGGATGTGTCTGGCGAACCCGAGTCGTACTTCGGTTGGCGATAGTGGTTGGCCACACGGAGTGCTTTTGCGCTCCATATCGCCCAACTTGTGGTGCGCTCGAGCTAGTCAGGCTCGTCAAGTAAACCGAAATGTATTTGTGTGTTCGCCATGTTTGGTCGCTACTGCTTGAACCTAGGGTACCAAACTTACCAGTGGCGATCCCGTTAACCATGGTACCTCGATCCGCTAAGTCGCATGAGCCGGGCATGGTGGTATGGGACACCGTGGTCGAGCTGTCGGCCTACGCTGGGGACATGTGCCTCCCCGTAGTGACCATTGCGCAACCAAACTCGTGAGCCGAATACGGTGGTATGGGACACTGTATTCGAGCTGTCGATACTTACGGCGAGAGCCGAGTATGGTGAGACCTGTGCTCGTGCTGACGGGCGACGAGTCCTCCGTAGTATCATCGAGTATACTCCAAGGTCTGTGATTGGCGACGAGTCTTTCACAGCAACTAGAGTGTGAGTTGAGCCGAGTACGGTGAGACCTGTACTCGAGCTGACGGCTAGTGATTGAGCCGAGTACGGTGAGACCTGTACTCGAGCTGACGGCCAGCAATTGAGCCGCATACGGTGAGATCTGTATCCGCGCTGACGGGTGACGAGCCCTTTGCGATGCCTTCACTACGCTTCTCAAACCATAATATCGTATGAGATTAACTAGGATTGACGACCCTAGAATGGATCATGTTTGGGAATGATACAAGGGAGGTACCTTAGTTTCCCAATACTGCTGTTTGAAATGGACTAATAAAAACTTGTAATCATGAGCATCATCGCACCGCATGTGCTTTGTAGATGTGGCGCACTGAGGGAGTAAGCATTCGCGAACGTAAGATGATGTCGCTTGAGGGTGGTTTGGCAAGGGCATACAGCATCATGTCATTTCATTTTCGCACTTAACAAGAGTAGTTAGAAATGTTTGATTTGTACTGCTTTATCATTACTGCTTGATTGAATTGATAACATGTTAACCTATGCTTTATTGTTCCACTGAGTTAGCTACTCACTCCCACGTTACGGGACGGTGTTTGCAACACCCACCAGACTCTGTCGCAGGTGTAGATGGCGCCTTGGTTCAGGAGCCGGAGCCCGACTTGATGAGGATCAGGAGGAGTTCTCCTTTATGCAGTATTCTGACGGCTTTGCTTAGGCCGGCTGCATCGCGGGATTTTCAGGGCTTCTTGAGGATTGTATTTTGATTTTTGACTTAGAAACAATACATGTATATTGGTACTCAGTTAGTACTCATACTCTGGAGTTCATAAAATTTTGTTCTTTACATACTTTGAATATAAAATTTCAGTCTTCCGCTTGCCTTTATACAATTGAACTGGAGTATGAATTACTGTTTTGGTATAATCTCATTCATGTTTATTGCGCTAACTCAGACAACATTTAACCATCATTGTGTATGTTGCATAAGTGATGCGTTGGAACTCGGGAGTTGAGTTCATACTCGACCCCCGAATTTCAGGGCGTTACAAGTTGGTATCAGAGCATGATTTTGATTAAACCGGACCTGAGTTATGTCCCCACTACGTACGCTGACGCATTATACTTAGGAGGGTGCGCAAAATTATAGAAACAGTCTTAGGGTCTCCCGATTTCACCGTTCGGTGAAATTCATTAAAAACGGACGCGTTGATCGAGTTTGTACTCGATCCTGACCGCACACATGGACTCTAAATCACTCCTAGACCGTCTATTGACGTGTCCAGGTCACTATCCACCCAAAATCAGTCGTTAAAAATCAAAAAAAATCAGATTAGTTCAGAAATTTCCCGGAACTAACCGTTCTGGAGCGAACTGAGTTCGGGGGCCCCCCACGTTAATACACCAAGGCCCCAGATCGAACCAGGGTGCATTTGGCACCCTGGGCACGTGGCAAACAGGTCCCCACCGCGGCGGCGCGGTTCCGGCCAAGTCCGGCCGCGGCGGCGCCGCGGCTCGGGCGGCGGACCGCGGTCCGGCCGGTTTTTCGGCGAGGGTTCCAAACTGGGTTGGTCGGCCGACCCCCTCTACCCCCTGGCACGTGCCAAATTGCAAATGGGTTGGGTTTTAAGGGGCTGGAGCACCCTTCTTCCTCATTTCACCCATTTCCAACACCTCCAAACCCATTTTCGATTTTCTCAAAAACCATCCCTCCAAACCTTCAAATCTTCCATTTTCTTCCATAACTCACACACCCCAACCTTCCACAACAGCCCTAGCCTCCTCCTTTCCCCATTTTCTCAAGTTGGAGCTCTCATACCCCTCCTTGGAGCTCAAAAAATCGGGTAACCTGCTAACCTATTCCATTTTCTTCTTGTTTCTCCTTCATTTCCTACCTCTAGTGCTCCTTCCACACCCATTGGATTGTTGTTTGTGGAGGATCAAAGAGATCAGCCCCTTGTTCCCCCATTTTGGCAATTTTCCATGGCCCTCCTTGGTGTGGTGGCTACCATTTTCTCCATTTCCTCCATCCTATCTTTCATGGGAAAGAGAAAAACTGCGGCCGATGACGCCGGCCCAAGTAGGTCAGCCCATTCCCGAAGAAGATCCGACGTTGGGGCCGGCACTAGCACCGTTCGGTAGTTTAGGTCGAAGCGAGATCTGGATCCTGACCATCCCGTCGGAAATGCTTATCCGATAGGCATTGAATATGGGCGTTTCGTGGGCCGCAAAGTTGTGTTTGAAGCTCATGTGGATGAAAGGATGTTCGGGCTACACCCACTGATGGATCTCCTGGTGGACATCGGATGGAACTCTATGTTTGATGGCGAGTCCCCTGCATGTGAGAACACGGTTAGCGCTTTCTATGCCCACATCGTGGACGCATCAGTAGAGTCTCTTCAGTTTACTGTTTTTGTGAGGGGCATTAGGCGCACTATTACGGTGGATGAGGTGGCTCGGATCACGAAGCTACCGCTTGGTCAGGTGCATCCTAGTGACAACTTCTCCAGAAGTGCGCGGGAAAGGGATCGCCGCACGCGATACCTCTGTGGTCGTCGGGTTACTTGGAAGCGAGGAAATTGCATTGCGGCGACAAAGATAGCCGAGGACTTCCGTTTACTCCATCACATTTTCACCTACAATGTGTACCCACGGTCGGGTAACCGCACGGAATGTACTCGGTTGATGGTGGACTTCTTGTACAAGATGGGACATGGGGACGACATATGCCTGCCCACATTCATCCTATCCCAGATAGTTCAGGTTGTTCGTTCTGCCAGGAACGATCTTTCGCTCCCATTTGGCCGTCTGATCTGCAGGATGGCTCGTGATGTAGGCTACAGATTGAATATGGAGGATCTTGCACCAGTCCGAGTCATAAGTAAAGCGACACTCAAGAATATGAAGATCGGCCCTCAACAGCGGCAAGCCCGACTCGACGAGTCTGGAGATGAGTCGGATAGCGCCGGCGAGGAGAGTGTTGACCTCCAGGCAGAGAGTGATGAAGAGCGTGGTGATGACATACAGGAAGAAGAGCCTGAGGTTCAGGACACCGAGGAGAGTTCACCCCCTGCGGCTCAGGAGCAGGGTGTGGATCGAGATGCTTTAGATGCACGTTTGGCCCGTCTCGAGGAGGGTCAAGCCGCCTTGTAGCAAGAGATTGGTCAAGTACGAGCCAAACTTGAAGAAAATGAAGCCTACATGAAGAAGAATTTTAAGAAGATGTCCCGTACGTTGAAGGTCATTCTGTGCTGTGCGCAGGACAAGAATGCTCCTCCTCCACCGCCTGCTTCGGATGCTTAGTCATCCATGTTGTTGTGTGTTGTGTTTGCTTTGGTTACCGCGATAGGCGGTTTATGTTTTCATGCAGATGTTGTATTAGGTAGTAGCATGTTTTAGGTGTTTGATGTAGTAGATGTATTGGCTATCATGTGATTTTCTGTCGTGATTCATGTAACTCTGTATTCCATGTATTATGACAATTTTTGGTAAATGAAAAGCATGTAGCTTCTTTTGATTTGATGATGTGTGGAATGCTTAAGTGCTTTATGAAGTGTATTATGCTTTATCTCACAAATGATCTACCCTATGTTGTATAGGGCATGCCGCGGCAGTATACACGGAGCACGGCACATCTTCGTCTGACCGGCTCTATGGACCAGACTCCTTCTGGTAGTGGCGGTCCTGCGGACCGAGGGTTGGGATCTGATCAGCCTTCTGCTGGTCCTACCGGTGGACAGCCACCTTACACGCCCCCGGTCCGTGAGCAGTATCGACCGTCATCTGCTGCGCAGCATGATTCTCAGGCTGCTCCACCGCCTGATAGGTTTGAGCAGCTGATGATGATGATGCATCAGCAGCAGATGCAGCAGCAGCAGCAGATACAGCAGCAGCAGCACCAGGAGCTCATGGCCACTATTGCTGAGGCCTTGTCCCACGGTGGTAGTGCGACTCCACCTACGACATCTGCGCATCCTGATGAGCATTCTGAGCCTCCTGCTCGGTTTGAGGATGCGCCTCTGCCTACACCCGTCGCACCTCCTACTGGAGATGTCGGTACTCGTGGTTTACTCGAGCGCTTTCAGCGCTTGAGGCCTCCCTCATTTGTGGTTCTCACAGACCCGAGGAGGCGGAGTTCTGGCTAGACCACATCTCCAAGATGCTACGGATGCTGCATTGCTCCGAGGCAGAGCAGGTTGAGTTGGCTACCTTTATGTTTGAGAGGGAGGCCAGCTTATGGTGGGACAGTGTGCTGCGCACGGTCGCAGTAGACTTCGTGTGGACCTGGGAGGCTTTCGAGTCTCGGTTCCACGAGAAGTATTACCCGCAGACGTATCGGCATGAGCGGGAGGATGAGTTTCTGCGCCTCAGGCAGGGAGGCATGACGGTGACGGAGTATGAGCACCGTTTTACTGAGTTGGGCCGCTTTGTCCCGACCATCCTCGTCAATGAGCAGATGAGGATGCGATGATTCACTGGGGGCTTGCGACCTGACATACAGTCGAAGCTATGCTACCACAGTATCCCTACGTATGCGGCGTTGGTCCACATGTCTATGACGGCCGAACAGGATGTGGACCGTTTGGCCCGATCGCGTGGTACTATGGTTGCGAGACCACGGCAGGATATACAGAGCAGGCCTATCTTAGGCAAGAGGCCTCGGGCTGATTCTCCCCCCAGTGCCGCAGCGCCAGTTGTTCCTATGAGACGCCCGTTGGTGACCTGCACGTTTTGCGGGAAACCAGGACACCCTACTGAGAGCTGCTTCTCGCACATGAGGGCTAGCGGATTTGCGCCACCGCAGAGATTGGGTCGCTCTTATCCACAGGCCATATCAGCTCTGCCGCTACAGACTGTTCCTACACATCCTTCGTTCCGACCTCCTGTGCCGCACTTCAGGCCGCCACAGCGACCCTTGGCTCCTCAGCCGAACCGCCAGCAAAAGGCTCGTGTACATACGCTTGGTGCCGAGGCACCAGAGACGTCGATTTCGGCACCGACGGCTTTCGAGGGTACGGCTCATATTCATGATACTCCCTTTTCTTTACTGGTGGACACTGGGTCCATACTTATCATTTCTTGTGGGGCGGTGAAACGCCTATCTTTGCATACTGTTCCCACTAAGGGAACGAGACTCACTACGGCCACTGGGACCTTCTCGGATGTCACACGGTTATGCGAGGGTTGCGCGATAGTTTTGGGTAGCAGCACAGAGCTCGTCGACCTTATTGTTGCTCCACTATGGCACTACGACGTTATACTTGGCATGGATTGGCTCGCCAAGATGAGGGCGGAGATAGATTGCGATGCTCGGATCGTGACTGCCTATGGACCTGACGGCACAGCTTTCACGTTCCCAGTGCAGGTCAGTTGGCCCTGCCGCGTTGATTGTTATGCCGCTTTACTTGTGCCGATTGATGGTCCGACATTGGAGGGTACGCCGGTGGTTCGGGAATTTGTTGGAGTCTTTAAGACTATCCCTGGTTTACCTCCTCGGCGCGAGATTGATTTTACGATTGATCTTACGCCTGGTGCGATGCCCATCTCGTTGCCGACTTATCGTATGCCTCCATGTGAGATGGAGGAGCTGCGGAAACAGATTGACGAACTTGTAGAGAAAGGTTTTATTCGACCTAGTGTGTCTCCTTGGGGAGCACCTGTGCTATTTGTGAAGAAGAAGGACGGGTCGCTACGGTTGTGTATTGATTACCGTAGGTTGAACCAGGTCACGGTGAAGAACAAGTATCCTTTGCCCAGGATAGATGATCTGTTTGATCAGTTGAGGGGGGCGAAGTATTTCTCGAAGATTGATCTTCAGTCAGGGTACCACCAGTTGCGCGTGAGAGAGGAGGACGTGCAGAAGACAGCCTTCAGGACGTGCTTTGGGCACTATGAGTTCTTAGTGATGTCGTTCGGTCTGACGAACGCACCAGCCGTGTTCATGGATCTGATGAACCGGGTATTTCGGCCCTTCCTTTACCGATTCGTCATCGTCTTTATCGATGACATCTTGATATACTCCACGAGTCGGGAGGAGCACGAGGAGCACCTGCGAGCAGTATTGGGTACGTTGGAGAAGAACCAGTTGTTTGCGCAATACAAGAAGTGCGACTTCTGGCAGGAGGAAGTCAAGTTCCTGGGACATGTGGTGTCCAAGGATGGGATAGCAGTGGACCTTGCTAAGGTAGCCGCGGTTCAGGATTGGCAGCAGCCTGAGTCGGTTACTGAGGTGAGGAGTTTCCTTGGTCTGGCTGGGTATTACAGACGTTTCATTCGGGACTTCTCGAAGATTGCCAGGCCATTGTCTCAGTTGACTCGGAAGGACCTGAAGTTCGCCTGGAATGAGAAGGCGGAGGCAGCTTTTAAGGAGCTGAAGGACAAGTTGACGTCCGCCCCTGTGCTAGTATTGCCAGAGCAAGGGGTGAAATACACGGTATATACTGACACGTCTCGATTTGGTTTGGGTTGTGTTCTGATGCAGAAGGATAGGGTGATTTCGTATGCCTCGAGACAATTAAGGAAGCACGAGGAGAATTACCCTACACATGACCTGGAGTTGGCAGCTGTCATCTTTGCATTGAAGCTCTGGAGACATTACCTCTACGGAGAGGAGTTCGAGCTTTTCTGCGACCACAAGAGCCTTAAGTACATATTCACACAGCGGGATTTGAATATGAAACAGCGCCGATGGATGGAGACCTTGAAGGACTTCAAGTTCGAGGTTTCCTACCATCCTGGCAAGGCGAACCTTGTGGCAAACGCGTTGAGCCCAAGAAGGTGATTGCATTTGCGGCACCGCTGATGATAGCCGAGTGGGACATGATGGAGTTTGTGCGAGACTTCGAGCAGAGACTCACTGTCGAGGAGCCTTTTGAGTGTGTTGTGCACGTTCGGGTGCGGCCACTTATTGACGACAGGATTGTTGAGGCCCAAGAGGGCGATATACGGCTGTCTGAGCTTCGAGAGCAGGCTAGCGACGCCGTGGACTCCGAGTGGAGAGTTGGTTCTGATGGGGGTTTACGATTCCGTGGCCGCCTATGTGTTCCTGATGTGGCTGACTTGAGACGCGAGCTTCTCGAGTCTGCCCATAACTCGAAGCTTGCGATGCATCCTGGTAGCACGAAGATGTACCAGGATATGAGACGGACGTATTGGTGGGATAACATGAAGGCCCACATTGCTGAGTATGTGTCTCGATGTCTGACGTGCCAGCAGGTCAAGGCAGAACATCGCCGACCTCCTGGACTACTTCAGCCCATGCCCATAGCGGAGTGGAAGTGGGACTTCATCTCCATGGACTTCATATCAGGGCTGCCGAAGACGAGGAAGGGACACGATTCCATTTGGGTGATTGTGGACCGGTTGACCAAATCGGCCCATTTCCTCCCTATCAGAGTTACGAACTCTGCAGACGAGCTGGCTAGATTGTACATCAGGGAGATCGTCCGTCTGCATGGAGTTCCCTTAGAGATCGTGTCGGACAGAGACACGCGGTTCACATCCATCTTCTGGACTCGTATCCAGGAGGCGATGGGTGTGAAGTTGAAGTTCAGTACAGCGTTTCATCCTCAGACTGATGGGCAGACAGAGCGGGTGAATCAGATTCTGGAGGATATGTTGCGAGCATGTGTGTTGGACTTCAAGGACAGCTGGGATGACTGTCTTCCGTACGCAGAGTTCGCCTACAACAACAGCTTCCAGGCGACTATTGGCATGGCGCCATATGAGGCTCTATATGGTCGACCTTGTAGGGCACCGCACTGTTGAGCAGAGGTTGGCGAGCGTAGCCTGATTGGCCCGGAGTTGGTACAGACGACTACAGAGAAGATAGATATTATCAGGCGTCGATTACTCACAGCGCAAAGCAGGCAGAAGAGTTATGCCGATACGAGGCGGCGACCGCTGGAGTTCGAGGTCGGGGATCATGTGTTCCTTCGAGTTTCCCCTATGAAGGGAGTCCTTCGGTTCGGGAAGAAGGGGAAGCTCACCCGAGGTTTATCGGTCCATTTCAGATATTGGATCGAGTGGGTGATGTGGCGTATCGTCTCGCTTTGCCTACACCACTTGCTTCTGTACACAACGTATTTCATGTATCTATGCTGAAGAAGTACGTTCCTGATCCTTCGCACATCATCAGATGGGAGCAGGTACAGTTGAGCGAGGATGCTACGTACGAGCTGCGCCCGACGCGTATCCTTGATAGGAAGGAGCAGGTACTACGTAGCAAGGTCATCCCACTTGTGAAGGTACTTTGGACACATCATTCCGAGGAGGAAGCTACCTGGGAGACTGAGGCCGAGTCAGGAAGAACTACCCTCAGATTCTCGAGGACTACGAAAAGGTATAAATTTCGAGGACGAAATTTTTTGTTTAAGGGGGGTAGATTGTAACGACCGTAAATTTCCGTACATTGGCTCGAGTACCACCTCGACCAGAAATCAATTAGGATTAAATCCTTTAGAAATTTAACAAAGTTAACTAAGTACTAAACTCGGTTAGCCATGAAATCCGTTGGGATCGCTTTAAATACGATCTGCAAGACCCAAAACTTGCAAAACAAGTGACTCTAGGTTACCCTAAAGTTTAGAACCAAACTCATTACCCGTCTGCTCTCGGGAATGAAACGAAACTTCGTATTAGGTCTAGATCGCACATCGGGAGTCCGATTAACACGAAGCTAAGGAACTAGGACCGCCCCACTGGGCTTGACAATCATCTCAAAAATCAGATGATTCCGATGTCCACGGCCATTCATTTCGATCCGGAGCGAGGGAGTGTGAAAAACACTATTCTCATCCTAACATAAATATCAGGAATAGTGATCTGGCATCATTCGCTTGCGCGTCAGTATTAAGCAACCTGACCGTCAGAATCAAACCAAATTACACCCTTGGATTAAGAAAAATTTCAGGAACATTTACATGTACTTGGAATTTCTGATCGTGGCCCACTGACCGTTGAACTGAAAGTGGTCCGCCACGTGCGATCTGGGAATCCGATCGAGTCGAAAACGTAATCCCACGTAGATCCATAGATGGTGAGCTTAAGTCTGACGTTTGGCTCAAGGAGGGCCACCAGAACCTCCCTTTTGAGCTGGAAAAGTGGCGAAATGCCTATATAAGCAGTCACCCTTGAACCTGAGTCTGTTTTAGGGATGTTTTTGGCTATAAAAGGGGCTTAGAACAGCCCCTCTCACAGCCATACGAATTTGGGAGAAAAACCCTAGAGAGAGAGAGAGAAAAGAGAGAGAAGAGCTTAGATTGTAGGCGATCTTCCTCCTACTGCTTTGGTTGTCGCACGGCCTACACCGCTCTTTTCCAGGTGTTTTTCCGGCGGTATCCATTCCGTTTGAAGGTAAGAAACCCTAACCCTAGGTCTGATTTGATGTAGATTCGTTGTAGGTTATGTAAAGGCTAACCGATTCCGCTCTTTAGGCTAAAAAACTCCCGTATACGGAAGCTCTACTACCCTTGCTGATTCGTTGTGATTCCAAGGGCAAAGGTGAGGACTTTAAGTGTATAGTTACGGTTTTCAACGCTTTCAATGTCAGATAATGATAGATTCATGATCTGCATGCAATGCACATGTACAAAGTGCTTTCCGTTTCCTGTTTCGATTAACGTTGTAGAATATGGAATTTCACATACTCTAGGTATACGTAGAAATACCGTATACGTATTTTTTTGGAAAATGTTTGACATGTTTATTTAATGTATGATTATATAATATATGGATAAAATACTAGTTTGGCGAAAGGAATCGCAAAAATACATGTTCGCTTGTAAATGCATAGTATGTTGAAATTGTGTATTCTAGAAATACCGCATATGTGTGGATTTTGGAAACGCAATTGTAATGATTATTTGCTGTATGATTATGAGATACATGGGCAAAATACTCACGCGGCGAAGGGACAGCCCTAACACGTATTTTGCTAACATACGTCATGTATGTTGGAATAGTGTATTCTAAGTATTTGTGTAAATGCTCGTGTGTGTAAATGTTCATGCATTAGTGCCTTGGAGAGGTGCTGATATGGGATTTTCGACTCCCTTAGAGACATGTAGGATCCCCTCCATGTGGTGGTTCGCTAGAACCACTCACTTGTAATGTGTACGTAATCCCTATGTGGATAGTGCTTTACTACATGCTTTACAACATGCTTTACTCCATGTTTTACTTCATGCTTTATAACATGCCTGCTAACATGCTTGTATTGCTTGTTTATCATGCTTTACTCCACATGCTATTGATGAGAACTGTTTGAGTTTGGGACTATGCCTATAGTCCAAACATTCGGTACTAGACTTGCGATTGTGGCTGAGATTCATGTCGCCACAAAGGATGTGTCTGGCGAACCCGAGTCGTACTTCGGTTGGCGATAGTGGTTGGCCACACGGAGTGCTTTTGCGCTCCATATCGCCTAACTTGTGGTGCGCTCGAGCTAGTCAGGCTCGTCAAGTAAACCGAAATGTATTTATGTGTTCACCATGTTTGGTCGCTACTGCTTGAACCTAGGGTACCAAACTTACCAGTGGCGAACCCGTTAACCATGGTACCTCGATCCGCTAAGTCGCATGAGCCGGACATGGTGGTATGGGACACCGTGGTCGAGCTGTCGGCCTACGCTGGGGCCATGTGCCTCCCCGTAGTGACCATTGCGCAACCAAACTCGTGAGCCGAATACGGTGGTATGGGACACTGTATTCGAGCTGTCGATACTTACGGCGAGAGCCGAGTACGGTGAGACCTGTGCTCGTGCTGACGGGCGACGAGTCCTCCGTAGTATCATCGAGTACACTCCAAGGGTCTGTGATTGGCGACGAGTCTTTCACAGCAACTAGAGTGTGAGTTGAGCCGAGTACGGTGAGACCTGTACTCGAGCTGACGGCTAGTGATTGAGCCGAGTACGGTGAGACCTGTACTCGAGCTGACGGCCAGCAATTGAGCCGCATACGGTGAGATCTGTATCCGCGCTGACGGGTGACGAGCCCTTTGCGATGCCTTCACTACGCTTCTCAAACCATAATATCGTATGAGATTAACTAGGATTGACGACCCTAGAATGGATCATGTTTGGGAATGATACAAGGGAGGTACCTTAGTTTCCCAATACTGCTGTTTGAAATGGACTAATAAAAACTTGGTAATCATGAGCATCATCGCACCGCATGTGCTTTGTAGATGTGGCGCACTGAGGGAGTAAGCATTCGCGAACGTAAGATGATGTCGCTTGAGGGTGGTTTGGCAAGGGCATACAGCATCATGTCATTTCATTTTCGCACTTAACAAGAGTAGTTAGAAATGTTTGATTTGTACTGCTTTATCATTACCGCTTGATTGAATTGATAACATGTTAACCTATGCTTTATTGTTCCACTGAGTTAGCTACTCACTCCCACGTTACGGGACGGTGTTTGCAACACCACCAGACTCTGTCGCAGGTGTAGTTGGCGCCTTGGTTCAGGAGCCGGAGCCCGACTTTGATGAGGATCAGGAGGAGTTCTCCTTTATGCAGTATTCTGACGGCTTTGCTTAGGCCGGCTGCATCGCGGGATTTTCAGGGCTTCCCTTGAGGATTGTATTTTGATTTTTGACTTAGAAACAATACATGTATATTGGTACTCAGTTAGTACTCATACTCTGGAGTTCATAAAATTTTGTTCCTTTACATACTTTGAATATAAAAATTTCAGTCTTCCGCTTGCCTTTATACAATTGAACTGGAGTATGAATTACTGTTTTGGTATAATCTCATTCATGTTTATTGCGCTAACTCAGACAACATTTAACCATCATTGTGTATGTTGTATAAGTGATGCGTTGGAACTCGGGAGTTGAGTTCATACTCAACCCCCGAATTTCAGGGCGTTACAAAATCACTCGTTAGTGGGCCACTAATCCCGGGATTATAGAAAGACATTCGTCTTAGTGGGCTTGACTCCATCGCAGGACATCGAGTAGAGATCGTGCCTCGAATCGCTTAATTTGAACTCGCAAGGTCAATGCATGAGATGTGCGACTATTCCTAAAATTAATCAAGAATTTAAGTTAGTACTCTACATTTGGTCTTTGCCCAAGTTGTGGCTTTCGGGCCATTAGATCACTACCAAATTTAGTACAATGACCTAAATTAATGTCCTACACAAATCCGTATAGTCACGGGCCCGATCGATGGTCTTTGACAGTCGAACTAACTTTTGATCATACTCGTTGATCGAGGCATCCAAATGGCGGGTCGATCGTGTCCATGCATAAATCATCACTAAGGCCAACTATCTTACAGTGGGTGTCGATGTTCACAACCCCAAGTGTAGGGTCGCAATGTAGTAATAATCTCGGTGAGACTCAAGTCGAATCCACAGCGACTGATCTTGTACGTTTCTGAAATTAACTAGATCTAAAACTAGAAGAAGATGTAACCCTATTATGAAATAATTGAGAGAGTGATTTTGAATAAGGTAATTGAAACTTATAAATTTAAAGGTGGTAATTAGGGTTTCCAAGGATCCACTTGTAGCAATTGGGAGACTACCTTGCTTGATTCAAAAACACAACTGGAGTCAGAGTCCTATCTTATCCAATTGGTAAGAAGAGATGTGCCAAATCTCTGAACTTCTCATGGATCTAATCATCAATGAATGATAGTTGTGAGGATTTGGAAGTGATTCCATCACCTAACCATGCCCGGGAGACGAGGCAAACAATAAGATTTACCAGTCCTGTCACGCCCCAAACTCGGAAATCGAATTCACAGGAATCCCGATCGCCGAACCCGGTGCCGACAGCCTCCGTGTACCCCATTCTCGGCTCCCAGCGTTCATAGCTAGGTTCCAATCCTAGGATCCTGTAAGGAGGATTTTTCAACGTACATTTGTCTCATAAGAAGCATAACCACAAGTATACCCAAATCATAAAGGCAACATCATCATCATATATCCATTAATATAATCATTTGAATACAATGCTGAAAGGAAAATACATATATCGAAATCAAACCTCCAGAAAACAGCTGCACACTCCAACCTCAGCACTGTTGCAACCTAAAGCCACCTGCACGCATCTATCATGCATAAGCTTATAGAAAGCTTAGAGGTGGTGAAAGTGTGTGCACAAGATAAGTGTCAAGTATACCATAAAGCCCATAAATTATACATCATCGGAATAAGCGGAAATACTGACAAGATCATGGATTATACGATATCAGAGTAATCAGAGTAAGCGGAAATATACTGGTAAGTCCATGAGTCATATAATATCAGAATATGCAATACAGATCAGCAATGCAAATGAGGAGTCATAGAGAGCCAAATATCAGATGCAGAGGGTACAATGTAATATGTTAATCTTACTAAGTCCGTCTAGGCCATATAAATATAGAAAACATAACGACCCAAAATGTCATATGAATGCGGATACAATATGCAATGCGAATGAAATGACTAGGCTGGAGTGTAAGGTCGGGATGATAGTACATAGTATCGTAGGCAATGTGGTCCATCACAAGGCACTTCTATCCAAACCAATCCCATACCTAAATTTGGATAGTCAGACTCAATGTGGTAAACTCCTGATCTCAGGTTAGTCGCGCGCCTAACCGAAATCCTGGCCATGCGAAGATACACGTAACAAATAGTTGCGCACCACCAACCCAAGTGGATAGTGAATGAATGAATATGCAATTCCTGCTCAATAAGTCAACATATCAGTACGGTTCCTCTTTGGGATCATCACCGGGGTCTAGTACACTCCACACCACCTGCCGCCCCATCAAGCTCACAACTGGGTAAGTGGAAGAGACCTCACTATCCGCCTGACCAGTAGTCTGCCAATACCTACCCGGCTCGTCGATAGCGGACTCATTCCTCGAGCTGGTCAAACTCAGCCTAGCTATGCCTACTCCCTTGGGCGGGTAAGGTCACACCCCCCCAACCGACCACGACACAGTGGGAGACACGGTCTTCTGGTATTCGGCACTTGGGCGCTTATGTACATCCACTCGGTCTCGACGTTGGGGCGTCCTCTGGTACCAAGAGGGTTTTAGGGATTTTCACCCAGGGCCATCTATGGTAGCCTAATGCTCGAACCAAACATTTCCGGTGTCCTACCTAGCCATCCACGATATGGCTGTGGAGGCTACGGCCCTGATGTCGTTAGGGCGTACAGTAATCACAACACACAATGCAAGATGCATGAGTCATACAATCCAGTCATGCACCAATCCTGCGCATACCGTGCGCTTATGTGAGATAACCTCTACCTATCAGGGAGTCTCATAACAACTTGCCCAATGACTATGTAATGGTCAACCACATCTCATAACAAACATGCAGATGATGCGTATGGGCATGTATCGTGATACTATGCGGTCACATACTCATAATCGGTATCAATAACCGGCATCGACAATCAACCTCGACAATGTGGACATTTAACCAACACTGCCCCCAAGGAATGACCCATATAGAGTCTAACATACAGTGGACTCATGGCCTCACACGAGGGCCAAATATACAACACCACGGGCCTCACTCAAAAGCTTAATACACATCACGATGGGCCTCACTCATGGGCCACATATACATCAAGTGGGTCGCATCTCATGGTCTAATATACATCGCAATGGGCCGCTCCCACAAACCTAATATACACCAAGTCGGGCCTCACCATATGGGTCAGAAATATATCACAATGGGCCACGTCCCATGGTCCTCGAATACATTACAATGGACCTCGACAATCGGAATTAGCCTCAACAATTGGAATCGATACTCGGAATCGGCTTCGAAATTGGAATTGGCCTATACCATCGGTCTTGACAATCGGAATCGGCAATCGGCCATGACAATCGAAATTGGCAAATCGGTCACGACAATTGGAATCGATCGATAATCGGAATCGGCAAATCGGTCACGTCAATCGGAAATCGACAATCGTTCACGATATCGGCCTCGATCGTTAATCGGCGATTGACCACGACAATCGGAATCGGCAAATAGATCACGTCCATCGGAATCGGCAATCGATCATGATAAACGGTCTCGATCACTAATCGGTAATCGGCCACGACAATCAGAATCGGCAAATCGGTCACGACAATCGGCACCGATAATCAACATCGATAATCGGCACTGATAATCAACATCGATAATCGGCGTCAGCCTCGATAATCGGCACCGATAATCAGTAGATAAACCAAGCGGGGTCCATAGATGATCAGTCGATTAACCATAGTATAAAGATCGGCACTCAGCCGTGGTTATATCAAATCCGATAGCACGAAGCCATCCGTCTACAGCGAATGGGGCCCACTTATTTGGGTTAACCCACTAAGGAAATGATGAGAATAGGCCTAACAAGGCTTAAGGGGAAGGTCACAATGTGGACATCCAACCATCATCGTTCATCAATGTGGACATCTAACCAACATTGCTCCCAAGGAGTGGCCTACATAGGGCCAAACATATATTGGGCCCATTGGCCTTACGTACAATCATGATGGGCGTCATTTACGTCACATAGGCCTTGTTATATGGGCCAACATATATCTCATCGGGCCTCGAATACACAACAAGTGGGTCGCATCAATGGTCCACACTAATGGACCTCATATACATTAAATGAACCGCATCAATGGATTGTGCTAATGGGCCTTATGTACAACAAGTGGGCCGCATCAATGGGCCTTGAAAAATCACAATGGGCCCTACGTAAAGGCCTGAACTAAGAGGAAAAACAAATATCACATTGATCCAGAACCTTTGTGATCCCTAAAGGATGCAATGGTGGACGTTCAACCCACCACTAATTTCTGTAGTGTGGTCCACCTGATACACAGTTCTGTCTCATTTCTGTCCCAAGCCTTAAGATGAGCTTGCCAAATGGATGGACGGTTTGGATGAAAAACATTCATCATGGGAGGTGGGTCCCATTAGCGGAAACAGATGGAAGGTGCGATACAAAACATACAACATGGTGCGTCCCACGCACAGACGGTGTGGATATAAAACATATACATTGCAGTGGGGGCCACCCCATCTAGACAGATGGCAGAGTGGATATTCAATTCATACACCAAGGTGGGTCTCATTCCACACGTACAACACGTGTGGGATAGCCCCACATGAGCTGAAAATAGACGGACGGTGTGTGTGAATCACATATAAACAAGGTGGGCACCATCTGCTACCAAAAACAGACGGACCGTGTTGATGCAACAAATACATCAGGAGCCCATGTCCTTAGCAAATGGACGGCGTGTTATGCAATACCTCATCAGGGTAGGGCCCACCCCCACGTGTGGGGTGGGTCCACGTCCCAAAAAATGGATAGCGAGGATACAACCACAGATATCATGGTGGGGCCATAGCACCGTCCAGAGGTCCCTGGACGGTGGAGATATAACACATTCCTCGTGATCCAGACCCACAGAGCTTGTGACATCATGCAGTGGGACCCACTGCTTGGACGGTTTAGATTGAGGTGGGTCCACACACGTGGGTGAAGCACATACATCATGTGTGGCCCCACAGATGGGCAGCTGGATGAAACGCATGTATCATGAGGTCCACGTCCAGTCAGTGGACGGACGGCCTGGATGTAGAATACATACATCAAAGGTAGGCCCCACACGTGCAGCTGCTACACGTGTGGAGTTACAACACATACATCATTGTGGGGCCTCAGAACTTGCTGACGTCACGTCAGCAGCAGTATAGCTGCTGTGAGGACTCACCAGCCAATCCGCTTCTATACAAGGTGGGTCCCACATAGGGACCACCGTATATATATAATACTTTATATTAATATAATAGTTATTATTATTATAATTATACATCCAGTCCAGCGTTCCAAACGCTGGACGTTTGGATGGACGGTATAGATATAACGAATGCATCGTGGTGAGGTCCACACATGTGGCCCACCAAATATATATATATATAAAAGGAGTCTCCAGCGTCTGGACGGCGGGAAAAAAAAATACATGTACAAAAGGTGGGTCCCATGTACAGGGAGTTGGACATCTGAGATTTGAATCAGCTTCATTTGGAATAGATGGCGTGGATCAAACCACCCATCATGATCCGGGCCCACAGGACTTGCATGCGTCAATGCAGCAGCCATATAACTGGAGTGGGTACACCAGCCGTCCATTCCCCACCGTCCAAGGTCTGGACGGTGTGGACGAAATACATACATCATGTGTGGGGTCCACACCCGGTCCACTGGACGGTGTGGACTGCCACACATGCAGCAGGCCCCACCATCATGGACTGCGTGGACACAAAGTACATACATCACGGTGGGATTTTCACCATCCACGGTGTGGATCAATTCCAATCTTCGAGGTGGGCCACAATAGAAATAAAAAGATAGAGAGAGAGAGAGAAACGATGTAGCGGAGGGGCCCGTCACTATGGGCCCCTCTTGATACAAATCATACATTAAGACGGGTGCCACCAATGTGGGCCCTTAAATCATAAAAAGACAAATACAAGATCACCCGCCGCCTTCTTTTTGTTCACTTGGCTTCATTTGCTCCTTAGCTTCGATCCTAACGGAGGAAATGAAATTTTAATGGTTGAGATGGGAGATGAGAGAGTGGGAAGGTGGGCCACACTTGTTGCTTGGGAGAGCTTGGAGAGGGTTAGACGTGGAATTGTTTTTCTTGTGGTTTTGGGTTGCTTGGAAAATAAGGAAGAAATGAGAGAGAGAGAGAGAGAGAGAGAGAGAGAGAGAGAGAGAGAGAGAGAGAGAGAGAGAGAGATGGGATGGAGTGATGGATGGGAGATAGGGATGGGTGGTGTAAGAGTTTGTTGACTTTAAGGGTAGGTTTTGTAAGAAAGGATATGGGATTGTGTAAGAACTTTTGACTTTTGGGGTTACTTGGGGATGGGTGTGAGGTGATGTGTACTTGAGATGTACTTGACCATTGATGGGATTGATTGATTGATGGATGTCACATTCGGTAGAGATCTTTTGAGTTTCACAATGTGCGGCGTTTTCCTCGAACTGAATGCGTGCCCACATCTCCTGGCTTGGGTATCGCCTTGGTGTGCAAGATGCGGCGTTGGAACAGCGGTGACGCTGCAGTTGCAATGGTACAAGTCTCGGATTGAGTCAACTCAGGTTTGTAGGACTCGGCTTAAGATTGCGCGCAAATGTCGGATAAAGGTCGAAGGTTGCCGGAATTTGACCGAGAGGACCGCGGAAGTTGACAGAACAGTACGAACTAGGGTACGGGCCTTACAAATCTCACAACCAATCATAAGAGAATTGTGAAGGTTAGGAAGGATTTCATCATCCTACCATGCCTAAGGGACAATGGTGAACAAGAGGATTTCTTAATTTCACAATCTCAATTCAGGAAAAGAAGATATTTCAAGCTATCACAGATCTATTGTAATTTGTCACAACAAATCATTAAAAATTAAAAATATTCCTTCATAATCAAACTAAAATCCAAGAGAGTTCAACAAAACATGAATCAAAACAAAGCAAACATCCCAATCACGCTACAAGCTTCACCTCTTAGCCCTAGCTAAGAGGTTTAGCCAACCATAGACATGATTGAACTAAAATCTCTTAAGAAAAGCATAAAAACAACTAAGGAAAAGGAAAAAAAACTCTTGACGATGGCTTCTCCACTTTTTTGCTCTACTCCTCAAACCCTAGAAGATGCCTAAGAACATCCTAGAGACCCCTATTTATAGTTTTGCAACTCCAACTTTCGCACTGAGTTGGAAAAATCCGAAAACTGCCTCAAATTTACGCAGTATGTGTGCTGTCAGCGAACCTTCGACTAGTCGAGGGTCACCTTCGACTGGTTGAGGGTCTGCTTCGACTGGTCGAGGATGACGAGAATTTAAAGGATTTTGTCGCTGGAGTTCAAGTCGAGGAATCTTCGACTAGTCAAGCAGGAGCCTTCGACTAGTCGAAGGAGGGCTTAGACTAGTCAAAGGAGACAGATTTTAGGGTTCATTTTCTTCACTTCAAGTCTTTAATTCTCTTCATTCTTCACTTGATTTTCTTGGATCTTTGATATGTGAATTATTCATTTTTGGTCTTTTAAGATCCAACCTTTGCTTTGGTGATTCTTGAGTGTTAAATCCATGCTTTTAGCACTCTTTTCAATCCAAGCTCATAAATTGACCTTACAACACAAACATGCATAAAATATACTATTAAGCAGTATTATGTTCATAAAACCAAGAAATAAATGGGGGATAATATACAATATTTGACACTCAACAGTCGACCCCTACACCCCATAGTGGCCCTCAAAGGTTAGAAACAATCCCCTCAAGGGTTAAATAATGAATAAAGGGTCATTGGGGCCATTTGCACCACTTCTGACACTATATAAGGCCCTTATTTGAGCACCCTCTCCTCCCATACAAATTTAATGTCATAAAACAAGAGAAAAAGGGAGAAAGGGAGAAGAGAAACAAGAGAAAGGAGAAGAGAGAGCTTAGGGTGTGAGTGTTGGTGCACCTCCACCCTCTCATCCCATCTCTAATCGCATCGCCGTAACTAGAGCCGTTGTCGGAGATTTCCTGGCAACGATGGAGGTAAGTGTTGAATCCTACTTTTAATTTAGGGTTTCAATAGTTGTTTGCCCCTAATCTCACAAGTTGTATGCTTGTTTAGGTTTTTCAACGATTTTCTCTAAAACCCTAATCCTATGAGCGTCGTAAATCAGGTGAATCATCACAAGGTGTGGACCATTATTCCTAGGTTGCCATTTATCAACCCTTGATGGTCTCAATTAATGATTTTGTTGTTTATAGATAGGTTGGTGTCTGCTAACATGTTCACATTTCTATTTGATTGTAACATGTGTGATTGTTTGCTTATGGATATTTACATGTTTGATAAAATGCCTAAGTGATTGAATATGTTGTTCTATTGATGATTAAATGTTTGATGAAATGCCTATTTGATTGTGTCGTATGACTGATGCTCACATGTTCGATGAAATGCATATGCAATTGTGTTGTGTTATTGATGCTTACATGTTCGATGAAATGCTTGAGTGATTACACTGTTAAATTTAGGCTTCACATGAAATCTTATCATGATTGCCTAATGAATTGTTAGCCCTTAGTGATGTTTAAAATTACTTACGATGTTGGGTCAATCGGTATATCTCTCGAAGGGGTGGCCCAAGTTAAGTCGGTCACCCTAGGCTTATTCGATTGACCTAGGTTGAATACGAACAACTGGCGCTAGTTGGACTATAAGGGATACTTGCACCAATGCAGGTTGCGCCGGGATTCTCCCAAGTCAATCAAACTAGTCTAACAACCGACTGATCATGTATGACACGACCAAATTGAATCTAAGATACCCCTTTCCTAGTGGATGAATCCATTCATGACCGTTAGTGCGATACGATCCCACTAAGACTCATGAGCCGACTATGGTGGTATGGGACACTGTGTCCGAGTTGTCGGCGTATATTGGGGTGACGAGCCTCCCCGTAGTGACCAGTGAGCACTAACGGAGGTGATAGATCATTGTTCGAATGACCCCCATTAAATTACTCGGCTGATGGTTGCATGACAGAGTATCGTTCGAACAATCTGAGCGTGAATGGAATTGAGTGACGAGCTATTTCTTTGTAATAATTTGGTTTTACATGACAAGCCCGCACCTTAGAACTAAGTAATCATATTCAGTGTTTGGGTGACGACCCATACCGGGTTGATATTGTGTACCTTTGGGTATCATGTCGTACCTTTGAGATTGTTGATTTATGAGATAAATGGGTGATACCTAAACTTGGATCAATGAACATTGGTGAGGAGCCATTATGTGTTGCAACAAGCCATGTGATCCAAATAAGGACTCGTGATATAATGTCGGTATCCTAGCTCCACCGATCTGCTATATGAATTTGAATTAATAATCACTTGGCTAATCATGCATACCCTAGGATAGATTGTAATTTGACGTTAGAGTGCTTGTGAGGGAGTGTTAGCATTTACAAATAGACGTTGAAGTCGCTTTGTGAAGAAGTGTTGATTGTAAGGCGCATGAATCATTTCATAATCTCATTCATGTATTTAATAAGAGCATTTAGGAAATGCTTGATTATTGTTTATCATTAATTGCGTTGATTGAGTCGATAACATGTGTAACTTAGAACTAATGGAGTCACTGAGTTAGCTACTCACTCCCACTTAGAACGGTGTTTTAAAACACAAACCAGACAATATTATTGATGCAGGTACTGGCGAGACCTCAGACATGTAGGCTTAAATTGGCTTGTGCCACCACTGTTATGTTTTGGAGGATTCGACGAAAATCGAAAACTTTACACTTTAATCGTCTTGGGTATGTATATTGTGGCTTGTATAATCTACATTTGGGTGGACACCACTTTTTAATTGTACTTTGAATGTTAGCCATATATTTATTGATTTTTGTTATCTCTACTTGTTTTGGATCCGCTAATTTGAATTTCGCTATTCTAATTAGTAGCGTGTGAAATGAATGTGAATCTGAACGATATCACATAGGCGTTTTCATTTGGTTAACACTTGGGAACTCGAGATCAGAGTTTATGTACATGGGTGACGATTTTTGGGGCATTACACATTCTCACTTATGAGAATTATTGTAACTGTTCTCTATTATTGAGATTATAGACGCTTCTCACATTCTTGCTCCTTTGACCTCTCTTTCAGCCACCTGTCCAGTGATCGTGCAAATTCAACCGTTGGACACCTGTCATTAGGTCATCTGAATTCGATCGTACCCTTGTCGACCGCTTGGGTGATGTTTGGTCATGGCTGATATGTTGTCGCTCCACTTCCTAGAAGCAACCGTACATATTTGCAAAAGATCCTGCAACTATAGCATGCGCGTCCTTATAGATCACACGTAAATGACCTTGATGTGGTTGAAAATAGGAATCGGCTGGACCGGTATAAACAAAATTAAGAATAAAATATGGTTAATTTTACATCTAGACTGGGAATCATAATTTTGACGTTTTTATTTGAATTATTTTTATTTCGATAATTATTTCTAGAGTAATTTGTAATTTCCTGCATATCATCCATTCTACTTGGCAGAATATAAGAGTGTACTTTGATACTCTGGCAGTGGATGAACGATACACACACACTTGAAAATTATTAAGAAATTGCATAGTGGAATAAAATTAGTCAAATTAACCGTACAGATTATGTTATCCAATGTAGATGAGTCATGAAACAAAAATTACGCTTACTTGATTATTATACTATCAGATTGGTGGATATCTACAGAACCGTGTTAAACAAAAACTATTCAACATCTTATTTCCAGAAACAAAGTATCCGAGAATTAGAGGTTTGGGATTATTCAACCAATCACATCTAAGGCTTGCGACTGGGAGACAGTGAGCTTCAAAATCTAGTCAGTTTTATTTGAGTTAATATATTCCATGTAAACATTTTGAGAGCCTGTGTATCAAGCGTCATACGCAACCCGAGTATCTATAACTCTGAAGCTTTTCTCATTCTTCACTGTAGAAGTAATTCATTAGGAAATCTCAAATACATAGAAAAATCAAAGACGCAAATAGAAAGGCTTTCATAGAGTTTTGCAGATTTCAATTAATTCTTCTTCAGGTACTCTGTCTGTCTGTCTTTTTGTCTGTCTCTCTGATTACTCCTTGTTCTTTCATTCATTTCAACTTAGGCTACATTTCTCTTGTAGTCTTCCAGATCAATGGCTGAAAATGATTTCCCTCTATTGGGTGTTTGATAAATTGTCTATTGGATCTCTGGTCATTCCATTTCGAGCCGTTTTGTATTTGCGATTTTGGATTTTGTGTGTGGTTATGGACTGGTGATTGTCTAATTGTTGTTTGGGTATTTTGATGTTTTGTGTTTAATGTAATTTAGAGGCTTTTATTGAGAATTGGATGCTATGATAAAAAAGGGTTTTAGGTGACCATTTTTCATGTATGTAACACATTTAATTTAGGTTGTGTTTGGATGCCTGTAGTTTTTAGTTGTAACTAAGTTACAGGTAACCTACTTACACGTGGAAAAAGTTACTGGTAACCCTGTTTGGGTGTAAGTTGTAACTAACTTACACGGTACCTAAGTTTTTGTGTTTGGATAACTTGTAACTTAGTTACATGTAAGATGTTTTATATTCACACCAAACAGAGTTTAGAGTATGGAATTGTTTAAAAAATCAAATTATCACATAGAAAAGTTGGATAAAAGTATGTAATTTATTGAGCCCATTTAGATGACTAGTGGACCGATTCTAAAGCTAAACTAATCATATATGAGAAACATTATTTTATTATAAAATATAAGTTGAATAAAAGCTTTCATACATGCTGGTTTTTTATAGGCTTAGGTGTTTTATCTATACCCGGAGGATTTGAGTTTCCCCACAAGCGGGTATATGTATGTGGTATATGTATGTATATGTATATGTGTGGTACGTATATGTATATGTATTATATATTACATGAATATGTGTATATGTATGTATACATATATGTATATGTATATGTATATATATACGTATATGTGTATATATATGTTTATGTGTGTGTGTGTATTATTTATATGATATGTATTTGTGTGATATATTATATATGTGTGTGTGTGTGTGTGTGTGTGTGGTGTGTGTGTGTGTATGTCTGTATATGTATATGTATATGTGTGTGTATATGTGTGTATACATATACACACACATATGTATATGTATATATTATACGTATATGTATATATGTATACATGTATATATGTGTATGCATATGTATATGTGTGTACATGTATGAGTGTATAAGATATGCATATGTATACGTGTGCATGTAGTTGTATATGTATATGTATACATACATACACACACACATACACACACATATACATACACATACACTTACATATACACATAATATAATATACACATAATATACATATCACATCATACATACATACATACATACACAACACACACATGTATGTATAATACATATATACATTCATATATATACATATACATTCATGTATAAAACCATGTATGTTAGTTCATCTTATAGGAGTCATAGCTTTTAAGAAGACGCGTAGTGTTCATGATTTAATATCCTCTGCAAGTGCACTTCTCTCAGATAATCTTTACCAAAATCCTCATATTCTCGAAGAATCTGGAACAGCTCTTAACGAGCAAGATGAGAATGAAGTCAATGAATAGGGCAAGCTCTTCCACTACCACCACCTCAGTTAACATGGCAAATGTTGTACATAGCACGCAACTCCCATTATTCACAACCACTATTTGAGCTAACATCACAGGACAAATGTTCAGTCGTGGGACGCTGCCTTTGGTTGGTAGTGCGGATGGCGGCAATACTAAAAACAACAACATGATCAGTTCACCATTCAATGGGACATGTAGCCACCTTGAACCAGACATCCCAACATCACTTGAACACATCTCCACTAAGTTTGATCAACCTCATGAGTTAGATTTACTTGAAATGTGTACAAGTTGCGACGACCGGTATTCAATGGTGCATTTCACCCATCAATAGTAGAAGATTGGTTGAAGCAAATTGAGTAAGTTGATGTACTAATTTGAATGTTTTATTACAATATTTTATAATGTGGTAAATTATATGCTAATCTGTGCCAAATTGCATAAAATTATAAAGATAACTATATATAGCAGTTATGAAAATGATACGTTCATATATCATCCCTCGTTTATTGCTTTTGCATAATGCATGGTCGATCCTAGGGGCCCTCCCTGTAAGAAATGTCGATCTCGGTAGAGCGTTAGGAGATGCGGGCTATGCCCAAGCCTACCAAAAGGTGGAAGCCTACTCAACGGGTGGATATGGGTTGACAACCTCTAACCCAAGTTTAAAATCAAATTAATATTTGTTTTTCCCTTCATCCAGCTCTTATATCCCAATCATGAGGTAAGACATCAAATAAACATTATAGTCGGCACTAGGAGGTTTTTAATCATGAACACCTAAGATTAAGATCTGCCTATGTTTGCTCATTTTGGGATCAAGCACTAAAATAATATGAAAAAATTGATGAATAACATGGATAAAACACATGCAACATAGTGAGGCCTACAAAGCACCAATTAGTAGTGATATAGTTATTGGCTAACGTTGCTAGTCAAACTTGAGTGGATCCATCGAGGTGTGTGGGATTCCAAATTATGGAGCCCATTGTGATATATTTTTCTCACGTCCCCATCGTTCTTCCGTGTTGAAAGCTCATTTTAGAACATGACACAAAAAATAAGAAGACTTGAATCTCATGTGGAACATAGTATATTAAACAATAGTAATTGACCATTAAAAACTTCTTGTGCACACAAAAGTTTTTGGATCAAGATAATATTTGTTCGGTATCTTCGTCTAAGTCTTTGTTACCTTATCAACGGAAGCGAATTGCGTGCTCAGTAAACTCTTTAAGGTTCACCATGATTTATGTATTGTATCCAATCCATCCATTCATTTTACCATATAATTTTAAGTCTTGATCCCAAAAATAAAGAATATCCAAATATCAAATGAACCATATCATAGGAAACAATGTGAATTGAACTTCTACCGTTGAAAATTTCTTGGGGCCCATAGAAGTTTTGGATCAAGCTTATATTTGATTTTTCCCTTCATCAATGTTTGTATGATCTTATGAACATGTTGGATGACAAATAAACATCACTGTGGGGCCTAACAAGGTTTCAATGGTGAAAATCATTTTCCCACCGTTTCCTGTGGTATGATCCACTTGAGCTCTAGATTTGCTTCAATTTTAGTCTGGACCCCTTAAATAAGTTGGAAAAATGGATGGACAGCATGGATAAATCATATACATTCATCGTGGGCCCAATTAAATTTACTTGGTACGATAAGAGATCCGATTTTCTTGTCAATAGGTTGGATGGGAAATCGGATTGCATATTGAGTTACTCAATATGCTCTTATCGTAATTAGTAAACTCAGTTAGGCCCACCTTGAATGTATGTGGTCTATCCACACCATCCATCCATTTTTTCATCTAATTTAAAGGGTTAGCCCAAAATTGAAGCATATACAAAGATGAAGTGGATCATACCTCAGGATAGGATAATGATTTCCAACTATGAAACCTTTCTAGGCCCTACAGTGATGTTTATTTGTAATCTAACCTGTTTATAAGATTATTATGAATGGAAAACAAAAATATGAGCTTGATTCAAAACTTTTGTGCCCTAAAAAATTTTAAATGGTAGAAGTTCGAGTCAACTGTTTCCTGTGGTGTGATCCACTTGAAAATTATATATGCTTCATTTTTGACTAACCCCTAAAATTATCCGGAAAAATGGATGGACGGAGCGGATAAAATACACGAATCATGTGGACTTCGTAGAGGTTACTAGCGTAGTGAGTTACTCGCTAGGCAAACCGCTTCCGTTGGATGGAAAATAAATATTTTAGCTAATAGAAGGAATTTAGTTAAGATTGTTTCTCGTGGTGTGGCCCACTTGAGATTTGGATCGGCTTCATTTTTGGGATCATATCTAAAATGAGCTTTCAATACGGATGGACGGTGTGGATGTAAGGAAAGTACATCGCTGTGGGCCCCACAGTTAGGCATCCGAAACCGCCCTGCCAAACAGCCCCGTTCCGCACTTACGCAGAAGAAGAAAATGAAGGAGAGGAAAAAATAAAAAAGAAAATCAATAAGGGTTAGGGCTTCCCTTGCCAGAGCAGAGAGAGGGAAGGAGACGCTGAGAGAGAGAGGGAAGGAGACGCTGAGAGAGGGAGAAGGAGACGTTGGGTCAGAGCAGGTAGGTGCACTTTCAATGCAGCTGCGTTTCCACCACCCTCTCCCAAATTCGAAATGGATAGCCGTTGCCTGTAACAAAGTAACCTGTGACTTGAAAAACACCTAATTCCTCTGTTACATTTCTTGCAATCTTACCTGATAGAAAGTTACAGGTTGAGACTTTGTTACCTGTAACATTTCTCCCCCAAACACAAACTGTAAGAAAGTCACCTGTAACTTTCTTACATTTTACACAAGTTACAGGCATCCAAACGGCCCTTTCTTTAGAGGAGGTCAACCACTAGTGCGTGTTTTGTGAAGTGTCTAGTGCTTACAACATCCAACCCATCCAAGAGGTTGGCCCCACCGCAGAGATCGCCTAATGCAAAAATCAGGCTAATCCACTCATCAAGTGTGCCGAACCGTAGAAAATAAGTGTAACTGCTGATCCTATGCAAAATACATGCGTGGCCCACTTGATGAATGGTTTGGTCCGGCCTTTGCACTGGGTGATTTGCATGGTGGGTCCGACCTTTTGGATGGGTTGGATATCATTTAGAAATGACTCATCACTAATTTCATGCTAGTTGGATTATTGGCCAACTAGTTGTGTGAGAGATTTCCTCTTTAATTGAATATTAAATATACTGAATTTAACTAGTTTTTTGATTGGCAACAAAGATGTTCTTGTCGAAAAAGGAAGCATAGTTTGGTATACAACAAGTGGATAAAGATCAAAAGATGGGATCCAGGGACTCTCATATGATATGGGCCTTGGCAGAAAAAGCAAATGTACAATATCAACGTACATGAGAGTATTGAAACCTCGGGTCATGGCACCCTGATAAATTCCTTAGCTGGCATCCCTTACTCCATGAGAGGTTTTTTTTTTTTTTTTTTTTAAATTTATAAAAATTGATTATTATTTTATTATTATTATTACAATACTCTAATTTTGTTTTCAATGGGAGGCTTCTTTTGAAGAAACCTTAAAAAAAGACTTCTTTTGAAGACCTTCCCATTATGTCTCTTCCACAACACCACATGGCACATGAAGCATCTCGTAAAAACTCCTTCAGCCATAAATGCACCCATGACTTGAAACAAACCAGATGCTGAATTTGAACAACTGAAGGAAGACATGGTAGACACATTCTTCATCACTTTGACATATAAGACATATGTTTGGAACGGAATCCTTGTATTTTAAAGATGATCACGGTTTTGAATTTTGTTTGCCATTGTCATCCAACTAAAAAGGTTCATAACCTTGGAGGTGCCAATGGTCCCCACACTTTGGTACAAGGAGAAATTTCAACTTTTTTTCTGATTGAGCACTTTGAAGATTCACTTGGTTGAATAGCGTAATTTACTATTAACGTCACTATTATTTTTGATGGGCATATAGCTGTACAGCCCATAATATGGGGTTGTATAGTTGTATGATCCACAATAGATCAACTTTAGCAGTCCCCATTGAGCTGGTAAGTAGATATATTTGAATCCCCTGCTTGGAAAAACTTGCTTAACTGATAGCGGCCAGCTCTTTAGTGAATATATCTGTAAGTTGATCTTGAGATATAACATATTGAGTTATAATTTCATTTTAGCTTGATGTCTTTGGTTCTTTAAAGAAACACAGGGGCATTGGCAATATGTGAAGTCGCCTGATTGTAATGATACAATTGCATTGGTTGGTCCACTATGAATCCCATCTCTTGCAACAAAGCCCTAACCACACTGGCTCACAAGTAGTATGAGCCGTGTGACCTTGTACTTTGCTTCTTGCACTAGACCAAGCTACTGCGCTCTACCTTTCACTTTTACATGTGACTTAATT